>JAWPHD010002240.1:5000-267447 GCA_037043455.1 Cyrtodaria siliqua
GTAAAACTACACCCGTTTCTCTGTGTGTTTGTGTTTGACTGTCTTCCTTGAATGCTACTTTTCCTGTTCGATTTTAATATCTACTTTTAAGTAAGCCAGTAATTATTTAAAAAGAACAGACATGTACGAGTATGTGTAGTTTTCGCATAGTATATGTTAGTATTTGCTAAAGGTGCTGCAACAACACATTTGAGCTTTAAATACATTTAAGCTATAACAAAATCTTAGATTTCTTTTTCGCAAATTAAATGTTCAAGATGAAACATTCGGTAGTATACTATTAAAAGAAGGTATTGTCTATAAGTGTATGGCTATCCAATGCGCTAGACAAAATATTTTCTCTCCCTCGTGTATAAGAAAGTACACAGAGGTTACCTTGACTGAAAAAAGTGGGTGGTACCATAATTCTTGGAGGAAGCAAACAACTTTTATTTGTGGGGTTATTTCGTTTTTATAGAATTAAATTATTTGTATGCAATTAAAGTTCAACGCTGCCGAATCATGCGCACGTAGAATCAGTCCTAGGACTTTGTTTAATTTGTGCTGGATTCTGCAAAGCTTACACGTGCACAAACTTCATAAAATAAACTTTAATTTGTAATCCCAACTGTGGATCAAATACGACATTTAGGATTGATAAACCATTTACAAAAAAAAGAAAATTAAGGTTGTATTTTATTGAGGACTCAGAATTGAGCGATTCTTTCATGAAATGATGCAAATAAATATTAACCCAATTTATAACCAAACATTTTGAACTAATACAAATATTAATTGTGTTATCATTTGTATATAGCTATAATTCAAGAGAAAATTAGTTTGATTTTATAAAATGTAAATTAATACTGAAATAACAACAACAACAACTCAAAAAGACTGATAAATACGTCTGATTCAGTACACGTGTACATTTTATTTAGAGGATCTTACATTCGTGACTGTGTATTATTGATTTTCAAACTCCCGAACAGTTGGTAACCACGTGATCACCCATGTGACTTCTTTGGTTACGGACTACTTACACTTGTACAGCATCACGGTAGTGGTATATCCCGGAGGCCGTTTTGTGTTCGGAGGGGTATGCACTGTTGGGGAGTTTGATTGATTTTAATAAAGAGTTGGATAGAATGATAGGATACGAGGTTTGGCCTGCTGCTTAAAGCCGTTTATATTTTATATACATTATAGACTTTTTATATATATATATATATCTTTATTTCCTCCTGGTTGTAAACGTATATGTCATGTTTGTAACCTTATGTACGTAGTAATCATTATGATAAAAAGCATATTGACCATTTTTCTTAGTAACGTTTGCACAATCACATTGTTAATACGGACCGTCAGTATAGTGTTTTCATTTATTGGGACTGTGCGTCTTGTAGTTTGACTGTCAGTGAAGTGTTTTCATTTACTGGGTTAAAACGTGTCTTCACTCAACAACGCGTATCTATGCTCTCCTATACATGGGGGAAATACAGAAGTCTACGTAATAGGCTGTTATATTGTTGTACTTCTGTTATACCTATTAACTGAGTTGTAAAATCAATAATGTCGTGCCCTTAATGATTTATTCTCTTATTGCTCTGGCTTCTGCCAAGTCACTGAGTACCTTCATTGTGGCTTTCTAGGCTATTGATATTTTATATTATATTTACACGAGCATATTTGTGTTTTACTTATATTGCCTGTTGATGCTGCCTTGTTGGTTAGAGATTAGATCATGGCGGGGATTTCTTTATTTACACTGTCCTGTTTTAATGGGATGACAGTAGGGTAAGTGTGAGGTTTGATGCACCCTGGAACCGGTTTAAACACCTAGTGGCCTTTTTTGCCACTGACCGTTACAAGGCGGTAGCCATATTGTCAACCATTTTGTGTTTGTGATGTCGTTTGCATTTATTATTATTTTTGCCTTCTTGTTTGTCTGTTTGCGTGTTGTTTCTGTGTTTTGTGGTTAACTGTCCTCCTTGAATGCTACTTTCCCTGTCCGATTTTTTTATATTTCTTTGTTATGGCCATGGATCAATGCGATATGCAGACAAAAGTAATTTATTAGTTCGAATACCTAATTGGTACGCATGTTATTAAATTAGATATTTTTACATTTTTATTGGGCATTTACTCAAACACGCGGTTTATCTGTAGCTCTGTTTAAAGATATATACACACTGAGACATTACAGTATGTGACATAACTATTAAGCAACTAGGAAATGTGGAAAGCCGGACTTCTATTTTCTCTTCAATCCCGAAAACCCTTTGCATTATTATAACCTCAACACGTCTTTGCAAAAGGAAATATAGCATTCACATAACTCAGTCATCCACAACAAAATGAAATCCAAGCAAGGCCGCATGGGGTTGAAACCAGATTCTAGAGTTCATCAAAATAAGTATAAAAATCGAAAATGTAGCTTTCACAGAATACAGTAAATCCAAAACCACGCAAAACGACAAACATGAATGGCAATGTAAAGGTATATAACTTCACAAACACAAAAAGGGTTGACAATAGGGCTACCGCCTTGGAACGGTCTGTGGCAAAGAATGACGATGGGGGTTTAAACCAGGTTCTAGAGTGCTCCAAACCTCACACTTACCCTACTGTCATCCCAATAAAACACCTCACTCCTGACATGGTGGTATCCCCGTTTAACAGAACAGTGTATATGAGGCATTCCCGCCAAGCTCTATCCTTAAACAAACTAGGCAACATGTAACGGTAATAACAGAAGCCTCGAAATCCACGAAATAAAACAAATGAGAAAATGGTCCTATAGAAATCACAACAACCAAACGCAATGGCACCATAGATCCGCATTGTACCATAAAAGAAAATTAACTATACAATGAAAAGGATAATACATACCACAAAGAGTGGTGAAGACAGGGTTACCAACTAAGAACGGTAAGTAGACAATATGACCCACTGGTTAGGTGTGACAATAGACAGTATGACCAAATAAGTACTGAATGGCTGATCATGTGAGAAGCCATAGAAACCCGAGTATAAACTGGTAACGGCACGACATGACCATATTAAGGACAACCATTAAACGTTGATTTTCATATTTTGGCAGACATCATCCTACGGTCCACGCTCTGACGTGTCATCGCACAATCAAAGACATTACGTTTAAAACACGTTTAAAACATGTTTACTGTAAAAATGCGATAACCTGTTTAAAATTACTGTTTCATACCCCATCCAATCCCGTTTTAGCTTCTTGGAGAAGGGGTTGGATGGGTATGAAAGTTAATACTCGGACCACGTAATGAGGAAAGGTTGTAGTGATCTTCAGAGTGGTGAACTATTAAACACAGAATCAAAACCTCTTGCGATAAATGTTCGAAATATTTTGATAACAGTAGATAAATTTCGAACAGGAAATGTAGCATTCAGTGACAAATAAAGATTATATGAAAGTTATCACGACCAAGGATCTTTTTAAGTTTGTAAAAAAGGCCACCGTAGAAGTAAGTCAGGTTCTGATACTCTTTGTCGCATTGTTTTTATATTAAACTTTGAGCAGCGTTACGATAATACAATTGAGAGGTTTGTAGGAACAGTAGCTCTTATTGTGTAGCTTGTTAGTTATAAAAAGTTTACGAATGTTAAAGTCCTCAACGCAATTTGAAGCTCTAGACAAATGAATAAATTTATAAGCAGGTATGTTATTATCACTTCTTGTTTGTATTCACATGTAGGTCATGCCTTCATGCTAGAGGCTAGTAATGGCAATGTATTTGTTTCCTTTGTATACTTTTCTAATTTTTTTAAGTTGAAAACAAATATACTTGTATAATGTTTAATCTCATGAGCTTAAAGCCAATTTCATTTATTTTTTATACAATCTGTCTTAGTACAATACACACAATGTTCACTACCTGTTCATGTGGTTCTTCAATATCACCAGATACCAACGGTGCAATCTCAACCATCAAGGCTCTAGTAGTACCGTTATTAGGCTTCATTGCAACCGGTTCATTAGCCTTTGAATTTGCACCTGGTTCGTGTTTTTCTTTGAAGGTCGTAGACTTCTTTCTGAACGTGTCTAAAATTACAACGATGGAATGAAAACAACGGTTAAGGAGTTTAGCTGGGAAAGTTTTGACATGTTTAAGTCTAAGAATTTTATTTTAATTTGATAACAAAATTGTTTTATTTTTTGCACCCTAGTAGACATAGATATAATGAAGGATTTATTTTTTCCGTGCTTTGTGTGATCAAGCAAATGGGGTGTTTAAGTAGCTCGGAGCAATATTGTGTCTCTAAATAATGGCATACATATATATAAGTACATATCGACATTACTTTTGTACTCGACATTTGTGTACGCATTTTGTGTATAGTATTTTACAGTGAAAATGTCAAGATAACTGTAAATATAGATATAAAAATCGAACATGAAAGCAGATATCAAGGACGACAGTCAACCACAAACACACACAGAAACAAAGATCAAATTTAAAGATGAATAAAAGGCCAAAAAAGACATCACAAATACAAAAGGGTTGACAATAGGGCTACCGCCTTGGAACGGTCAGTGGCAAAAAAAGGCCACTTGGGGTTTAAATCATGTTCTAGGGTGCACCAAACCTCACACTTACCCTACCGTCAACCCAATAAAACGGGACAGTGTAAATAAAGAAATGCCCGCCATGAACTATTCTCTAACCAACAAGGCAGCATTAATAGGCAATATAAGAAAAACACAAGGATGCTCGTGTATAGATAAATAAATAAAAAGAATAGCCTAGAAAGCCACAAAGAAGGTACTCAATGACTTGGCGGAAGCCAGAGCAACAAGAGAATAAACCATTGAGGCCACGACAAGACAAGACCGTAGACAAACATCAAACGTCTACGTCCTTTTGGGCTTTAGGTAGACGTCATCATAGGCTCCACAGCCTGTCTGGTCATCGCACAAATAAAGAGGAAAGCATAGTGGCGAACTGTAAATGGGTCCACCACCAAGCAAGCATTGCGTTGCAAAATGATAGGGTCATAACCTCTATTGATAAACCTTTTAACAAGTTTAACAAAGATAGTAAGAAAGTGATCATGGACAAGGATCTTACGAAGTTTGTAAATCACGTTACCATAGAAGTCATGTTGTGATAGTCCTTGTCGCAGAAGAGTTCTTAAATTACTTTTATATTTGGAAAGAAGAAGGAGTAGCTTTTTAGTTATACAAAGATTACGAATATTAAAGACCTCAACTCGATAACAAACTCTAGAAAACCGAATAAGTTGAGACACACAGACCCCATAAGAAGTTGCTCGGGGAACACCCCCATCTAAATGGGGATAATTAACAATATCAAAATTAAAATCATCTCTCGTCATATATTTTGCTAATTATTTCACCATTTTCAATGGAGAGATGTAAATAAAGAAAAGAAGCGTTAGTATTAGAAATATTATCTTTGTTAAGTTGAAGAAGCGTTAGTATTAGAAATATTAGAAATATTAGCTTTGTTAAGTTGAAGATCTGTAGGGTATATATTATTAATCATAGTAGAAAAGAAACGGTTGTCAATGTTTAATATGTCATCCAAATACCGAGCGGTGTCATTAAAGGCCTCAATAAAATCTTCCTGGGTATCTGGTGAAAGACTCAACATGAAATCTCGTTCATAGCAATATAAAAAAAAATCTACGACAAGGGGTGCACAGTTCGTACCCATTGGGATACCAACAATTTGTCTATAAACGGTCTTCCATGCCTGACGAAAATATTATCTAATAGGAAGATGATTGCTTCAAAAACTTCTTGGCAAGTCCACATAGTGTAATTGTCTAAACTGCCGTTAGTAAAAAAGGCTTAAATATTATTACAGGCCGAAAATGTAGTATTTTCCCTAGTCATGTTGTTTGAATAAGAGTAAATAATCTTGTATTTGATAATGTTTATGTGGTAAGGTTGTTTATAGTGTAGAAAAGTCATAAGTGCTAATAGATGAAACTTGACGTTTATTGCAAAATTTGTCAAGAACGTCTCCTGAATTTGTAATAGACCAAAACAAAGTTATCCCAGAGGTTTATCACAATATTGTTTAACGTGATCTTTAACGGCAGTAAGACAAGAAGTTAATAATTTGGAGATGTTTGTGGTGGTGCAGGCACTAGAATTCGAAATAAAGCGGGCATTATACGGATTTTTATGTAATTTAGGAATCGAGTACAAAGTTGGCAGTTTGTTCTGCTTTTCGTCTACCCCAGCCTTGAAAGTAGTGCACCGAGTGATATGTGTGGAAACAACATCATTCCCAGTAGAATGATCTGGAGTATATGAATTAATGATACCGAGTTCCAGAGATAAAACAGTGACGTAATGTAAGCGTCAAACAATAATTACATTATAAGCTGCTTTAGCAGCAGGAATTAAAACAAATTGATTATGAATTCTTGAATTCCCGATTTTAAATTACGAAAGGAAAACCTAGGTCTCGGAAGAAGTAAAGAGGGGTTAATATTATAAAAGTTAATACGTGTATCTGTTATTTTATAAAATGACCTTTTCCGAGTAGAAAGAGAGTTTGGGTCCGCATTTTCTCTACGACACCATTTTATACTAAAATCCTCAAGGGATTGGCCGATTTGAGCACGACAGGCATTAAAATCGAAAGTTGAAGATAGTCTATACTTAGGACCTTTCGAAAACAGTTTCCGAATACGTTTATCAACAATATCAAAATTACCAATAGGTTTTTTATACTTATATCAAATTACAGGACTTTCTGAATTTTTGAAATATTTAGGGATAGAATCAACTACATTATTATCTCGAAGAATACTAGGCATGTCAATGAAATCAATACCTTTAATAAGCTATAGTATTGTTAGAAAATGACTGTGCAAGTTTTATTTCACGAATCTTTTAATTTGTTAACACTAAAGCATTACGATTGAGCAATGTATATAAATTTAAATGAGAACTAGTTTGGAATGTATATACTAATTGTGCGAATTACTACGAATATTCTAGAAACATGTTGATTCTAGTTTAAATTTGAGAGTACCTGCTCTTGAATCGATAGCATCCAACGTTTCCTGTATTGGCGAACGTCTGTCAATGACGGTATCTTCTTGAAATGCTGATAACACAGCGTCTACTTTGTAAGATGCATTGTCAATTGTTGCTTGGATATTCGTATCTCCTTATTTTCTTTCTTTGTGTTCGTCTCTCACACTGCCTTCTGATGATTGATTATCCGACGTGCATACTTCCGATGACACAGAATTCGTATCACCGTTTGATGTTAAGTGTGTGTTGTCAAGACCATCAAATGCGTTATCATCAGTCTTAATTAGTGCCAACTCGTCGAGTTTCTTACGTTCGTTCTCTAATGTCAGCTTTGTATGACTGTCATCCTCAATTTGAGTATTGTCTTTTGTTTCATCTTGTCGGGTGAAACGAGTACGTGTCACATCTTTTTGTTCTACAGTATCGTCTCCTTTTTTGTCGTCTGACACAATTGTATCAGGCGTGTCAGACTCGTTCAGTGTGATATCTTCTGTCTCCAATTGATTGGTTAAATGCAAAGTTTCAACATATTTGTGCTCTATATCTTCATCTTCTTTATTTTTGTCAAAAACGTTTGGATTGGGCCCTTTCTGTGAGCGTATTTTTGCTTCAACATTTTGGGTGAAATCAATATGTGCATCATCTTGTTCAGTATGTGTATCTTTGCTTTCGTCTTTCACAGTTCTATCGGGTGTTTCACCTACTTTCAAATTAAACTTCGTTTCACTTAATTGAATATAATGTGTATGTTCGCCATATGTTTCAATAGCACTGTCTGTTTCGCTTCCGTCTTTCACATTTATATCGGGCAAGACAGTTTCATTCAACTTTAACTTCGTTTCATCTTGTTGGGTGGAATACATATGTTCACATGCTTTTAACACTATACTACCACCATCATTAATAATAACCTCGTAGTGAGAGTTGTCACTTGTCACAATATGTGCTGAATTGTTCGTAACCTTCAATTCTACGCCTGGATCTGTATTAATTGATTTAGGTAATTTTGTTTTGATTTGTCTTAAGATTAAAACCCAGAATGGGCCTATTTTTTTAAACTCTAATGTAGAATAATCGAAAGCTGCATTGCTTTCTTTCCTTTTGCTACCAGCGTGTTGATCCATGTTTCTTTTTTCTGATTTATTCTCATCTTGTCATAATCAAAAGGTGTTATCCTCCATTGTAATACATTAATCGAATTTATTAAATATGTGACTTCATTCACTCTCTCATTTAAAGCCTCTCTCCTTGTGGTTTGGTCCGACTTATTATTCTGCGATCGTACCATGCTCGTAGTCAGCATCAATGTTTCGTGGAGTAGCAATAGCAGCATGAATGATTAACGTTCTCAATCAGCAACATATATTATTAGAGTTTGGTTTATGTCGTTCTCGGCCGCCTTTGCTCAAGAGAAATGCCCTTAGGTTTAATTTCGAAACAGTATTTTCCTGAAATGAACGATCATAATTCACATTGCGATATTGTTTTATAGCTATTCAGACGAAATTTTAAAACACAATGTGCATATACAATACATTACGACATATTATAAACTGAGGTATAAAAGGTGTTATCCTCCATTGTAATACATTAATCGAATTTATTAAATATGTGATTCATTCACCCTCTCCTTTAAAGTGATTCACTTGTGGTTTGGTCCGACTTATTATTCTGCGATCGTGCCATGCTCGTAGTCAGCATCAATGTTTCGTGGAGTAGCAATAGCAGCATGAAGGATTCACGTTCTCAATCAGCAACATAGATTATCAGAGTTTGTTTTATGTCGTTCTTGGCCGCTTTTGCTCAAGAGAAATGCCCTTAGGTTTAATTTCGAAACAGTATTTTCCTGAAATGAACGATCATAATTCACGGTTGCGATATTGTTTTATAGCTATTCAAACGAAATTTTAAAACACAATGTGCATATACAATACATTACGACATATTATAAACTGAGGTATAAAATACATTATAATTTTCTCTTTCACATGACAGTAAACTCGCTTACATGCAGAAGGAAATAAGCAATAGCCCAGGACTGCTTGGTGTTAGACAATTTAGCAAAAACACTCATAAACTATCTATTCTGAAATTGATTCACCTTCACCAAATTGAAAAAAGTATATCTTCAAACGGAAATCTACAAAGATATATGCGATGGCAGGTTTCCTGACCACTTGATTTACCGCTCAACAAGCATTCACTTCGCAAGCTATGCACGTATCAATCATCAAATGTACTTTAACCTATTTAATTATCATCATGTCTTTCTGAAGAAATACAAAAGGTTAGGGTATATTGCTGACGATCTTTAACCAGTATTGAGAATTAATCATAGTGTGCTAGGCTATCCCTTTAATCATAATTCAAAGAAACATACAATAATGAAACAAACGTTTACAAACATATTAGCAAACATTAAGCAATTACCTTCTTAAAGTATCTATCCCTCCAAGAACAGCCACATTTAAGAACAAATGTTCACCGTTTATAAACCTACTGACGACGAGGTATATAAATAACCTACCTATTTGGAGAATCCAAACTCGGTAGACACAATATAAACGAGTTTTAACTAGCCAGGGTAAACTCCGAATATGGAGCGTTGAATTAAGAGTTACCAACACATAATTCATTTTACGCATATTCAATCACAGGTATTTTAAAAATCGTCAATAAACCACACTTTTAATCGGCATATATACATTATTATATGAACTGAACACCTGGATATAGTTTTGATAAACGATTTTATAGTGTATTTTTTCCGTTATTTGGCGAGTGTTTAGTTTCCATAAAACAACAACAATAAATATCCCAGCTTGACTGATATTTAGGTCGTGCATAGTAATTTAAAATTCTTGGACTGGTAACTATGGTGTAAACTGTTTGCCTAACATTTATTGTAATACATGTTGTTAACTATTTGTTAACAAGATGCTCAAGTATTGCAGAGCCATACAGGTCCCCTACCGATCATTTTCTAGTAACAGTGTCATTGACCTTGACGATACATGCAATCTAAAACTTGCTTTTCATATAAGCCACATACACATCATGTTTTAGGCCTATATCCCATTCCTATGTAAAGTTAATGACCAGAAACTGTTGTTCTATTTTAGTAACAGTGAACTTGACCTTGAACCCAGTAACCCCAAAGGCAATCCCACGCTTCCTTTTCAAATAAATACCTACCCTTACAGTTCCATTACAATATCTCCTTCCTAAGTAAAGTTAAAGAACGGAAACCATTTTTATATTTTTAGCAACAGTGACCTTGACCTTGACCACAGTGACCCCAAATGCAATCCCAAGCTTCCTTTTCGTATAAGCTACCTACCGATAAAGTTTAATTCCAATATCTCATTCCTAACTAAAGTTAATGAGTAGAAACTGTTTTTTCTGTTTTTAGTAACAGTGATTTTGACCTTCACCCCTATGGCCTCAAATGTAATCCCAACCTTGCTCTTCATATAAGCTACCTACACACGAAGTTTCAGGCCAATACCTCATTATTAACTAATGTTTTTGAGCGGAAACCGTTTTTCAATTTTTAGTAAGGTGACCTTTACCTTGACCCCAGAGACTACAAATACACTCATAAGCTTCCGTTTTATAAAAGCTACCTACCCATAAAATTTCATTCCAATATCTCATGCGTAACTAAAGTTATTGAGCGAAAACCATTTTTCTATTTTTAGTAACAGTGACATTGACCTTAACCCCAGTGGCCCCAAATGCAATTAAAAACTTACATTTCATACAAGCTACCTACGCACCAAGTTTCAGGCCAATTCGTCATTCTGAACTAAAGTTATTGAGCAGAACTATTTATCTATTTTTAGTAACAATGACCTTGATCTTAACCATAGTGGCTCCAAAAGCAATCACAAGCTTTCTGTTTATATAAGGTACCTACCTATAAAGTTTCATTCCAATATTTCATTCCTAACTAAAGTTAGGAATGACTAAAGTTAGGAATGACACAATATAAAACGATCGGGCAGGGAAAGTAGCATTCATGGAGGACTGTCAACCACAAAACACAGAAACAAACACGCAAACAGACAAACAAGAATGCAAAAGTAATAATAAAAGCAAACGACATCACAAACACAAAAGGGTTGACAATAGGGCTACCGCCTTGGAACGGTCAGTGGCAAAGTAGGCCACTGGGAGTTTAAACCGGTTCTAGGGTGCACCAAACCTCACACTTACCCTACTGTTGTCCCGTTAAAACAGGACAATGTAAATAAAGAAATCACCGCCATGATCTAATCTCTTACCAACAAGGCAGCATCAATAGGCGATATAAGTAAAACACAAATATGCTCGAGTAAATATAATATAAAAAACAATAGCCTAGAAAGCCACAATGAAGGTACTCAATGACTTGGCAGAAGCCAGAGCAACAAGAGAATAAACCATTAAGGGCACGTCATAGACAAACATCAAACGCCACCGTCCCAATGGGCTTTAGGTAGGCGTCATCATAGGGTCCACAGCCTGTCCGGTCATTGTACAATTAAAGAGGAAAGCATAGTAGAGAACTGTAAAAGGGTCCACCACCAAGCATGCAGTTCGTTGCAAAATGATAGGGTCATAACCGCTTTTGATAAACTTTTTAGCAAGTGTATCAAAGATAGTATGAAAGTGATCATGACGAAGAATCTTACGAAGTTTATAAATCACGTCACCATAGAAGTCAGGTTGTGATAGTCCTTGTCGCAGAAGAGATTCCTTATCTTCACCGGATACCCATGATAGATTCTTATAATATACCTTCGTGTTGAGGTCAATGTACCATCCGCATTCTGGCCTAACACACTGACACATATATGCGTAGAATTGTACCAAACATAACCAATGGAAAACGAAAGTAAAAGTGAAAAGTAAAAGTGAATCTCTTCCAAATAAATAGTATTTGACGAATCTGAAAAGAACATGTTAAACTAGTGAACTGAAATGTATATTATCAGGCGCGTATCCAGGCATACGCACGTACGCCAATGCGTACAATTCGTCAGCAAAAGTGAAAAAATAAAAGTTCAAAATGCCATATTAGCGCTGAAATATAGCTTGAAAACGCATCATTTCAAAACTCCAAACCCCCACCGGCGGGAGGGGGAAACCCCCTCACACACCTACCACTCACTCGCAGATACGCTCCTCATATCTGGCGTACATTTCAAAATGCTCCAGGTACGCCCCTGATTATCATATCGCACACTTAACATGTTGTTATCTCATCTTTATATTAGCCAAAATAAATTGTTTCAAACCGATAGTAGAGTTTCGGAAAATCCCAAAGATACGGATATTATGACATGGTTAGCTAGTTTAGTTATCACGATACTTTTTACGAAAAGCTTAATCAAACAAAATAAACGATAAAAAGATGGTAAATTATTCAAACATATTTAAAGCTACCTCAAAAGTTATAATTGATATATACTTCCAAGGTCGAACATGTAGATGTCACCGTTTACGGATACATACAATTACGAATATGGTGTTAGTGAATAGTTTCTTAAATTGTTCTCTTATACTGGTGGTGTAAGTGAATAGTTTCCTAAATTATTCTCCTGTCAAGTAAATGTTTTTTGCCGACGCTCGCATTCGTAATAGGAAATGCATTCTACATAGTACTTCAAAACTAAGGAAATATAACACTTATGTGTGTGTGTGTGTGTGTGTGTGTGTGTGCTCGTGCATTACTATCTGACTGAGGACCTCCGTATGAAAACACACCAACCGTCCGAGGACTTCTCAAACGTCCGAGGACTTTTTACAGGTCCTCGGAAGAAAACTAGTTTTGATTAGTTAAAAATCGATATAGGTATCACGTGACCAATTTTCGGGGAAGACCTCGTTTGATAGGCGAAATGAGAAGTGTGTGTACAGGGTGAACACAGTTTACGCTTTCCGATAAACACACATTATTTCGGACTTTCGGTTTTAGAGAAGAAGTTTGTCTCGAGGTCATTTCCACTGAGGTGCCATTTCCAGCGAGGTAGGTTTCCATTAAAAGTCGTTTAAACAGTAGTTTTGAATAAATGATAGTATATATAATGCAGTATTGTTTTAATAAAACAAGAATTACAGTATAGACCTAGATTGATCATTTAATTTTAAATGCCAAGTGAATTGTGGGAGGGGTATTGAATTTAAAACACAGGAAATGTTTGAACTCTGAGTTTTAGACAGCAGTTTTGAGTATACGATAGGATATGTGTTTTCAATAAACTAGTATTACTATAGATTGATCTTTGAATTTAAAATTTAAATGCAAAGTACATTTAAGGTCGAAATTGTGGGAGGGGTCTTGAATTTGAAACACAGAAAATGCTTGAACTCCCGGTTCAGAGTGTGACATAGAGAACTTGAAGAATTTTGACATTTTCAGTTCAGATGCCGAGATGTTTATGAATTTATATGTGTGGATGAATTACGTGGTGTTTACTTTATTACAAACATATTGACAAATTCAAGCCAATTTTCACATTTTGATTGAACACAAATTAATGTAAGCCTTCAAACTTGAGTAGCAGAAGAATTTATTTCCTCAAAATTAATGACGATATCTGAGTACAACTAACGTTATACATATAATAATTTAATAAATAATAATATTTAGGTAACTAACGCAATTGAACCTGCACTTATCTGCTCAAGGAACCTCATTGGTAGAGCAATTTAAGGTACCTAAATCCATGGTCGCGAAACAAAAATTGTGACATTTAAGCACAAATGATAGTTTACATTGCAAATGACAGCCATTTCTGATAAAAAAAAATCCGAGAAACATGGAAATATTTTTTATTTGTTGATGTATGAATCGATCTGGGATTACCTCCATCATATGCGCATTAAAATGCTGTTTTTAGCGATACATTTACTTTCTCTCATGTTTAAATTGTTGTGATCATTCGGGAAGTTTGGTTAAGTTAAGCATTGATAGAAATCACGATTATGATGATGCCAACAATTGGGTAGCAAAAATCGTATATTATTATCGGTTATTTGAATAGTTTAGTTTATTTCATTCAGGACTGTTATTCATTCGATCTTTGGAGATCGCTGAGCCCAATACTTATATTTAGTTATTGGTGGTACATTTTCAATTTCATTTGTTTTCTTACTTAATTTTCGATTTGGTTGTTCCACTACTCCGACCGATAGAAGGCTCTGGGTATTGTTTAACCACTCATAAGATATGTTGTCTTTTACTTTTGGCTGTTACTTGTGATATGCAGGCTTCATATCCTGCTCCAACTAAATTCCATTTTGTTTATTTTGCTCTTCGGGGCATAGTATTTTGTTAGATATTGGGACCATACACCACTGGACATGGGGAGGAAAATCTCTATGTTCACAGCCTATGTATGCCATCTTCGGGATGGTTAAAATTATGTACTATTGATTTTATGAATATTGAGTTCTGCTCAACCCAGGGCTAGAGGGCATGAGCGGTAGCTAGCAAATTTCACTATCGTTCATGAACAGTCTCAATCAAACCGAGACTGCAATATTTTGTATGTGTCGTGTTCGGCCGTTTCAAAGGTCCATTATCATACTATTTTATTATAAATTTACGAGTGGCGTTAACTAGAATAGAAACGAGCACTATTATGATATCACGTTGGCTGTTGTAATCTATACCATTTATTCTTCGAAAACAAATCATATCAGTGATTCATTTAATGTTCCCCAAGGAAACCGGTAGAATATAGCTTCGGCGATCGTCATGGATACGTCTGTCCGTTCGTAAGTTACTATCGTTGTGCGTGTCTTTGGCATGTATGGATGGATTTTAAACGGACACCACAATCTGGACGTTTTTAGCAAACATTAAAGAAACACACGGCAAGTGTTTGAAGTGTTTTGAATGGGTGTTTCGATTTATATATCCAGTATCTTTTTTACTTTGACCCTTGTAACGTTTAAATAAATCAAATTTAAGTATTCACTATTTCATCTTAATAATTCAGAGCTCCAGATAAGGTGCGTATTTGCGTAAATAAAATGGTAGAAAATGCAATAAAAATACAAAACCATACGTATCATAACGCAAAAGAAATGTTGGCAATTCCTCGCAAATTGCTTGCATATTGGCAATTTTTCATTTCTAATCGATCGCGTATTGGCTCAGAGTGTTCTCACAATATCTCGAAACAAAATCAAATATAGGTAAAAGACCGAAACTGCCGAGTGAACAGACCGGTTCCAAAATTCAGTTTAATTGTGCGCGATTTACTCAATTTTTCCTGCACTCTTTTTATATCATGTAGCGCTCTGCGATCTAAATCAAGCGTCGGTTAAAAATGTCGGCGAATGTAATAAAACGAAAAAAACACTGCAAAAACACAAATAAAATATAATTAGTAACTGTTTTGTCCACAGTAGTCAACGGAGGCAAAACAAATTCAAAAATAACCTTAGATGACATACTATTCAATGTTGTCCAAGATTCACAAAGCATTGTTCAAGATATTTTATCTGATGTGTTGGAAAACGTTGATCGTAAAACGCAACAAAAGCACTCTGGGAACCGTGTAAGTATAAATACCGTAAATGACTCAAACGTGAGTACCTTGTTTGATTATGTGTTTTCTTTGTTGTTGGTTAATTTTACAAGGAAATACCCAATTGAAAACATCCGGGTAGGGTAAAAATACCCAATTGAAAACAAATGATGAGGTAAAAAAAATTATATGTCCAAATCCTTATCTGGAGCTCTGGTCTTATTATAATAAAAGTTTTTATTTATTATTGGGGCAGGTAATATAAAAATTAGAAACATGCAAAAACAAATGAATTAATACCAGGGTCCGACAAATCACATGCCGGAGCCTGCGGGCTACCAAAAGTCGATGTCCGGACTACCATAAATTTCATTCGTGAACCTGAAGGGCTACTACAAATTTCCTTTTGCAGTAGCCCAGTCAAAACCAGATTTTACCCTAAAATACTGTTTTCACAGCTATTTAATCAAGATAAGATTAGAAAGTCACGCGCTAATAACCAAGTTAATGAGGTGTAAAACAACACGAGCACTGCATCGGCAGTGTTTCTGCAGGTCTCAATTTTTAGGATCATCCTTGGGACCCCCCTATGAATAAACTGGGGGTCATTTTATATATATAGTGGTCATATTTTTTGGACATGTATTTTGATGAATAGACCATGTCAGATCTATAGATATGCATTATAGGTTGATAGTAAACGCTCTACTTGACCTCAGACTAGTGTTGGTAATCGGGTTGAAAATTCATGATCGATTATCAGAAATTTCAACCAACCGATGATCGATCATTCATCGATTAAACATGGCTTCCATAAAAGACACAAGTTTAAGGCCTTTTTCAGACTATAATGAAGAAAATTAACACATTCAAGTATGTTCTGGGCATTACATTATTGAATGAAACTGGCCAAGCATTTATTTTAAGTAAAAATTAAAACTCATTTTATTAGCTCGACTATTCGAAGAATAAGAGAGCTTATGTAGAGTAATAACACGGGGTCGGCGTTGGTGTCGGCGTTGGCGTCGACGTCCCACATCAAGGTTTGCGTGTAAGCTGTGTTTACAAGTCTATATCTCTTACATTTCTTATCCTAGCACAACCAAATTTGGCCATGGGCCTTCCTTATAGCATTCCAGTAACCCATGGGCTCCCATGGAACCCAAATTATAATAGCCCATAAAATGTATCCCATTTCACATCAAATTTTGCGTGTAAGCTGTGTTTACAAGTCTATATCTCTCACAATTCTTACCCTAGCACAACCAAAGTTGGCCATTAGCTTCCTTATAGCATTATCTTAAGGGCTGCTTAAGTTATTTTGGTTCCTGTAACCCCTGGGGCTCCCATGGAACCAAATTCTGAAAGCCTTAAAATGTGTCTGTTTCACATCAAATTCTGCGTGTAAGCTGTGTTAACAGGTCTATATCTCTTACATTTCTTGTCATAGCTGAACTAAATTTGGAATTGGTTTCCTTATAGTATGTTGTTAAGGGTTGGATAAGTAATTTTGTCTTCTGCAAATTCTAGGCTCCCATGGAACCCAAATTGTGATGGCCCATACAATGTGCAATAAAGGCAGATCTAGGTTTGCATGTAAGCATGTATATATCTATAATTTTGGTTTGGGATTTTTTATAGCATTATGCATCTATTCATACTTCACCCATATTGGGGCATGGCTCCCTCCTCCCCCTCCCCCACTCCCGCCCCCACTCCCACCCCCTCCACATTTTTTTTTGAACTTTTTTTTTTTTTTTTTACATATTTCTGTGTTGTTTTAGTCAATTCTTACAAATATATATATGTTGCCGCTCCCACAACCCCACCCCCCACCCCCCTCCCTCACTTGGCATTTTTTTTATTTATTTTTTTACATATTTCTGTGTTGCTTTTGTCAATTCTTAAACATGTTGCCCCTTCCCCACCCCGCCTCCCCGCCACTCCCGCCCCCCCCCCCCCCCCACCACACACTCGGAACTAGATTTTTTACACTCGGAACTAGATTTTTTTTTTTTTTTTTTTACATATTTCTGTGTTTTTTGGTCAATTCTTACACATATGTTGCTCCCCCCACGCCCCCTGCTTCTCTCGCCCCCCCCCCCACACCACACACACACTTGAAACTCTTTTTTTTTTTTTTTTTTTACATATTTCTGTGTTGTTTTGGTCAATTCTTACCCCTCCCAACCACCACCCACCGCCCCCCCCCCCCCCCCCACACCACCACCCCCACTCAAGATTATTTTATTTTTAATTTCTGTACTCCCCCCAATCGAAATATTTTTATTTTGTTTTACCATATTTCTGTGTTGTTTTGGTCAATTCTTACATAAGCTTCTTACACATATATGTTGCCCTCCCCACCCCCTGCCTCTCCCCCATCCCTACTCAAAACTCGATTTTTTACATATTTTATTTTACATATTTTTGTGTTGTTTTGGTGAATTCTTACATAGCTTCTTACACATATATGTTGCCCTCACCACCCCCTTTCCCCCACCCCACACCCCACTCAAAACTTTTTTATTTACATATTTCTGTGTAGTTTCGGTCCATTCTTACACATAGTTATGTTGTGCCCCCAACCCCACCCCACATTGTTGTAGCCTTGTTTTCTGATGGTATATACTAGCTATAAATTTATTATTCTCTGAAAAATCGAATAGTCGGACTGCGCTGTTCTCCGACAGCTCTTGTTTTCTTGTATATTTTAGTACAAGAAAATGAAATAAGCCATCATTTTACAACCAAGTAAAGCCGATCAGGAAAAATTGTAATCGATTAATCAGATCAAATGCGTAACTGATCGATGATCGATCAAAGCGATTAATAGGAACAGCACTACCTCTGACAAAACATCACATGTCAGATACATCACTAAAATATCCCCTTTCATGTCAGATAGACATGCATTATTAGTTTAGACATTTTAATTGTTGTGTTTAAATTATTTGTATAAAGAACAAAGGAATGAAGGAAAAAGAAGTTAACCAACGTTGTTTCATTTTGGGTTCGTATGCATTTAGTGGCCGTATCATGATCAACTACGCGCTTTTATTAAATACAATACTTTGCTATTGTTAGCACCACTGATCAGAGATCAGCAGATCTTATGCAGTGTCCGTCGTCTGTCCGAGGGCCATTTTAGTAGCCTGTACAGAAGGAAAGGGTCATTTTCCAACAAGGGGCCTGTCCCCATGTTTTTTGTGCTCAAATGATAGCAAAGGGCTAGAAGACCATAACCCAAACAGTTTTAAAAAAGGCCCCCTCTGTAGGCTGTCCAAGTTCATTAGACACAATTTGTCCACATACTTGGACAAAAAATAGAGGGTCTTTATCTGAAAGAAGGGGCCATTTTCCTTCATTTATGGCCCCTTTAAACAAGGCCCTTTAAACATAGCTCCTTGCTATATATCGTTCGTCCGTCTATCTGTCCGTCCGTAATTTGTTTTGTAGCGACTACTCCTCTGAAACTACATGACATATTTTCACGAAACTTTACAGAAATGATGCCCATGAAGTCTAGTTGATCCAAATCTCATTAAAATCAGATCTAAAGTATTCGCTCCACTACTTTCCGCTATTTAGATCTAGATGATCTGGACAACAGTTTCACTATTGCAAACATTTGACGCGAAGCGTCGTTTATAAATAAGATTGTATGGGAGATTGTACGTATTTCATTGATAAAGTATGTGATTTCATGTATGTCATGTACATGCTAGTGCATTATTCCAAAATCAGTTTAAAAACGCAGCGATGTTCGAGTCACAATCCAGTGTCATTAGTTTTAGCGATTTCAAAAGAACTAAGTTCAGAGTTATAAACTTTTGTCAGTGTTATATATCCTTACCAGTAGTGCTTAAACAATCAAATGGAAGACCCAATGTATGCTACATGCTGTCTTTTTTAGCTCTACTGGCAAAAGGCCAGGAGGGCTTATGCGATCACTTTTTGTCCGGCCGTCTGTCTGTCTGTTAGCAATTTTATAAAATCGACATCTCCTCTGAAACCGCTTGAAGGATTTTAATGAAACTTCATCACAATGTTACTTGGGAGGGCCCCTCTCAGATTTGTGTTTTTCGCGGTCGCCAGTCATCCAAGATGGCCGCCATGGATAAAACTATGTCAAATTTAAGGAAATTTCAAAAGACATCTCCTCCGAGACCAGTTATTCCGTTCTACTGAAATATCATATACATGTTCCTTGGGTTGGCCTTTATCAAGTTTGTGTTTTTCGTTATTTGATCTTAACCAAACTTGCACAGATTGTTAATATCAATACAAGCTTGGCCAAGTTCGAAACTCAGTGATATTGGACTAGTTACTCCATTCATTTCATTTCTTAGGTCATCTATTAACAATAAACAAAATATTTTATTCATGGTAACCCATCAATTAAGGACATTATAATATGTTTGTGTTCTGACAAGAATAAACACAGTGCGCCCACTGTAACACATATTTCTTGTTGGGTCCTCTGACAGTAAACACAGTCTCAACTTCACTGTAACACACCAACCGAGGACCTCTTAGTATTCTAAGGTCCTCTATTAACAATAACCACAATTTCTTCATGGTAACACACCAATTAAGGACGTCATCTCTAGGTGTTTCAACAACAACCAACAAAGTGCGCCCACTGTAACACATATTTCTTGTTGGGTCCTCTGACAGTAAACACAGAGTCAACTTCACTGTAACACACCAACCGAGGACCTTACTACTCTAAGGTCCTCTATTAACAATAAACACAATTTCTTCTTGGTAACACACCAATTAAGGACCTAATGTCTTGGTGTTTCGACAGCAATAAACACAGTGCGCCGGGCCCCACTGTAACACATATTTCTTGTTGGGTCCTCTGACAGTAAACACAGTGTAACACACCAACAGAGGACCTGTTAATATTCTAAGATCATTTTTTAACAATAAACACTATTTCTTCATGGTGACGCACCAATTAAGGACCTAATCTCTTGGTTTTCAGACAACAATAAACACAGTGCGCCCACTGCAACAAATATTTCTTAGTGTGTCCTTTCACAATCAACACAGTGTAAACTTCACTGTAACACACCAACCGAGGACCTAGTACTATTCTAAGGTCCTCTACTAACAATAACCACAATTTCTTCATGGTAACACACCAATTAAAGACCTAATCTCTTTGTGTTTCGACAACAATAAAGACAGTGAGCCCACTGTAACATATTTCTTGTTGGGTCCTCTGACAGTAAACACAGTGTCAGTTTCACTGTAAAACACCAACCGAGGACCTTATTATTCTTAGGTCATCTATTAACAATAAACACAATTTGTTCATGGTAACCCATCAAGTAAGGACATAATCTGTTGGTGTTCTGACAAGAATAAACACAGTGCGTCCATTTTAACACATATTTCTTCTTGGGTCCTCTGACAGTAAACACAGTCTCATCTTCACTGTAACACACTAACCGAGGACCTCTTACTATTCTACGATCCTCTATTAACAATAACCACAATTTCTTCATGGTAACACACCAATTAAGGACCTAATCTCTTGGTGTTCCGACAACAATAAACACTGTGCGCCCATGGTAACACATATTTCTTGTTGGGTCCTCTGACAGTAAACACAGTGTCAACTTCACTGTAACACACCAACCGAGGACCTTTTATTATTCTAAGGTACTCTATCAACAATAACCACAATTTCTTCATGGTAGCACACCAATTAAGGACGTCATCTCTAGGAGTTCCGACAACAACAAACACAGTGCGCCCACTCTAACACATATTTCTTGTTGGGTCCTCTGACAGTAAACACAGTGTCAACTTCACTGTAACACACCAACCGAGGACCTTACTATTCTAAGGTCCTCTATTAACAATAAACACAATTTCTTCTTGGTAACACACCAATTAAGGACCTAATCTCTTGGTGTTCCGACAACAATAAACGAAGTGCGCCGGGCCCGATTGTAACACATATTTCTTGTTGGGTCCAGTGACAGTAAACACAGTTTCAACTTCACTGTAACACACCAACCGAGGACCTCTTACTATTCTAAGGTCCTCTATTAACAATAAACACAATTACTTAATGGTAACACACCAATTAAGGACCTTATCACATGGTGGTCCGACAATAATAAACACTAGGCGCCCATTGTAACACTTATTTCTTGTTGGGTCGTCTGACAGTAAACACGGTGTCAACTTCACTGTAACACACCAACAGAGGACCTGTTACTATTCTAAGATCCATTTTTAACAATAAACACAATTTCTTCATGGTGACGCACCAATTAATGACCTAATCTCTTGGTTTTCAGATAACAATAAACACAGTTAGCCCACTGTAACAAATATGTCTTGGTGTGTCCTTTCACAGTCAACACAGTGTCAACCTCACTGTAACACAACAACCGAGGACATAGTACTATTCTAAGGTCCTCTACTAACAATAACCACAATTTCTTCATGGTAACACGACAATTAAGGACCTAATCTCTTTGTGTTCCGACAACAATAAAGACAGTGCGCCCACTGTAACATATTTCTTGTTGGGTCCTCTGACATTAAACACATTGTCAACTTCACGGTAACACACCAACCGAGGAACTTACTATTCTTAGGTCATCTATTAACAATAAACACAATTTATTCATGGTAACCATCAATTAAGGACATAATCTGTTGGTGTTCTGACAAGAATAAACACAGTGCGCCCATTTTAAAACATATTTCTTCTTGGGTCCTCTGACAGTAAACACAGTCTCATCTTCACTGTAACATACCAATCGAGGACCTCTTACTATTCTAAGGTCCTCTATTAACAATAAACACAATTTCTTTTTGGTAACACACCTGTTAAGGACATAATCTCTTGGTGTTCCGACAACAATAAACACTGTGCGCCCATGGTTACACATATTTCTTCTTGGGTCCTCTGACAGTAAAGACAGTGTCAACTTCACTGTAACACACCAACCGAGGACCTCTTACTATTCTAAGGTCCTCTATTAACAATAACCACAATTTCTTCATGGTAACACACCAATTAAGGACGTCATCTCTAGGTGTTTCGACAGCAACAAACACTGTGCGCCCACTGTAACACATATTTCTTGTTGGGTCCTCTGACAGTAAACACAGGGTCAACTTCACTGTAACACACCAACCGAGGACCTTACTATTCTAATGTCCTCTATTAACAATAAACACAATTTCTTCTTGGTAACACACCAATTAAGGACCTGATCTCTTGGTGTTCCGACAACAATAAACACAGTTCGCCGAGCCCCATTGTAACACATATTTCTTGTTGGGTCCTCTGACAGTAAAGACAGTGTAAACTTCACTGTAACACACCAACCGAAGACCTCTTACTATTCTAATGTCCTCTATTAACAATAAACACAATTACTTAATGGTAACACACCAATTAAGGACCTTATCACATGGTGGTCCGACAACAATAAACACTGAGCGCCGATTGCAATACTCATTTCTTGTCGGGTCCTCTGACAGTAAACACAGTGTCAACTTCACTGTAACACACCAACAGAGGACCTGTTACTATTCTAAGATCCTTTTTTAACAATAAACACAATTTCTTCATGGTGACGCACCAATTAAGGACCTAATATCTTGCCTTTCAGACAACAATAAACACAATGCGCCCACTGTAACAAATATTTCTTGATGTGTCCTTTCACAGTCAACACAGTGTCAACTTCACTGTAACACACCAACTGAGGTCCTGGTACTATTCTAAGGTCCTCTACTAACAATAACAACAATTTCGTCATGGTAACACACCAGTTAAGGACCTAATTTCTTTGTGTTCCGACAACAATAAAGACAGTGCGCCCACTGTAACACATATTTCTTGTTGGGTCCTCTGAACGTAGACGCAGTTTCAACTTACTGTGACACACCAACGGAGGACTTCTTACTATTTTAAGGTCATATATTAACAATAAACACAAT
Organism: Cyrtodaria siliqua; assembly: GCA_037043455.1. NCBI lineage: Eukaryota > Metazoa > Mollusca > Bivalvia > Adapedonta > Hiatellidae > Cyrtodaria > Cyrtodaria siliqua. The sequence goes on from JAWPHD010002240.1 coordinate 28,542, forward strand.
ATCCGGTGCGCAGTGTTGCAGTTATACCGGTTAACACACCAATTAAGGACAGAGCCATTGCTTCACGTTCCAAAACTCATGTCATAACAGCCGTGCCTAAAGTGACTGATTATCTTAACATCATCCACGCGCCACAACACTAATATCATTTACCAATTTATGTTCATAAAAAAGTAGTTACAGGGCAACGTAATTGTTCATGAAGTTCTCTGAAATATTGGAAAATTAAAACTCATCTCAAATCCTGAATCCGCATCTGCCCTAAGTAGTAAGAATGCCATGAATGAATTGAATTGGGTTTTAAGGCGCAACAACATATAAAAGGTTATATGGCGCCTAACAGGAATGAACATGTCAGGCTCGTACTCCATTCACATCAAGATAAAATACAGAGAATGGGCATAGTACCGTCTTACCTGCAGAACTGTAGAGTTGCTGCAAATTCTATTGTAGATACTCCATTTACGATAGAGCCACTGTTCCACGTTTGCATGCGGTGTGGAATGATAAAGACCACGAATGAACATGATCAAAATGACAAAATGAAAATGAATGGTGGTGGGGCGGGTGCGTGTCATACCCCTCTGCATGTGACAGTGTGTTTGTGAGATTGCAGTGATTGTATTCTACTCCGGATACCACACGAAGGAAACATGCACTAAACATACTTATTTTAAATAGTTGACCACCTGTGACATGTACATATGTCTATGATTACACTCACAATCCAGCATACAAGTCAACGTTCACACTATTTTCGCACTATTAAAATTGATAATTTATCAGTAACTTAGCATGTAATCGGACATCTTGACATCAATATGTCAATTACGATCCCATTAGTCGATTTATCTCGGCGTGACCCAGTAGACGTGAAACCCCGAAGGACCCATGTTCAAGCCCCATCGGCGCCACATATTCGTCGGTGTGTTTTGGGTCAGGGACGTACACCGGGCTGTCTCATGCATTGGGAGTCTATTTTCCGAAAAAGAACCACAGGAAGCCAGCTTTAATAAGTTTAGACAGAAATCAAAGTTGGTTTATTACGTCTCTGGTGCAGGGTAGGTTCCCGAATTCGATCTATTATGTCTCCATATATAGGGCGGCTTAAAAACGTTGTTTATATATATCTAAATATATACAAAAAAGAGGGTATCTTCTCCACCTGAAAGTGAAGACTAACAATCTATGGCACTAGCGTCCTATTCTGGAACTATTCAAACACCCCAGCATGCGGTTGTCCTTATATGAACTTCGCTATTGACGTTTATCATCCAGCATTCAATCTACATATTTTTCTTCAGTCTGAACATGTTATGGTATCCACCGCCGAATACCTGCCCCCTCCCCCCGCCGAATACCCCCACCCTCACTCCCCAAACACACCAACTACACGTTCGCAACTCGAGGCTCTGGCTACGTCCCTGCATAGTAATTTTGTACTAATTTCACGGTAAGATATTTTACTATTTAAATTTGTTTTTCACTTTACATATTATTTTGTTTGTTTTGCCTTTAATCTTGTTATAGATATAATAGCGCAATAAATTTATTCTATTCTATTCTACACCTTCACCGTCATGGTCACGTGCTTAGCAACACTACTGACGTGTAAAATTCAGCTCATATTTTCCGCGAAATGTGTTGTTTTCTTTTGCCTTCTTCATTTTAAGAACATATAACAGCAGCAAATTAATCAATAAAACATTTTTTGAGACAAAAGTGTCTTTAACTCAGAGTTATGTGCAAAACGTGCTTAAAATTAATGACATTTCAAGACAAGAGTAGTTTTTCCCTGGATTTTTATGCATGGCTTATCTGCATTAAGGTATTAGGTTGACATGAAAAATAAATTGGAAACCGATTATCGAAGGAGGTTGCTGGACTAGTTACTCAGGATTTTTTTTGTACAAGTTTAAAAGACAGTGGTGACTGTGAAACTATTATAACTTAATTATAAATAAATAAAATAGTTTTACCCTGAGCCCTGGCATTTCATTGTCAAAACTCTCCAAAGAGCTCTATAATCAAAATATGTTGATTTCTTCATAACATGTATTACCTGCACTGTTCTCTCCAAAATGTTGTGAAAGACAATCGAGGTGTTTTTGAATGTGACAACTACGGTTATGTGATGAATATAACCAATACAAGATGGTGAAACTATTAACCATAGAAATAAGCATAATTGTCCAAGTTATGTTTCAACATTATAGTTAAGATGAGTTGTTTTTTTTTACCGGAAATGGAGAAAATAAATAGTATGCAAGATACTATTTTTTCCTTCACATATTTAATTTGTATTATATACCTATTACTAATTAATACATTGTAATTTTATTACCTTCACAATACAAAAACGTTAATCATTTCTATTGATCCTGTATCACTACGAACAATTTCTGATTTTGTCTAGCTATCCTACTTTTCTACGGATGACTTTTCAAGACCTTATCCATTTAATGGGCAATGAAAAAGGGGTATAATTCTGTAAAATGTATAACAGAGCTATGGCATTTGTTTGTACTTCCTCTAAAGATAGTGAATTTATGTCAAGCAGTTTCTGAAGTATGAGCTTGCCGAAAAAAAATAACGGTAATAGCAACACACACTGACGCCGGGTCGAATAGACTAACATGCCTTTTTGCGAAAATCTAATTCATAATTGATGTGAGAACTGCTTTTTGACACCACTTAGTTTATTTCCCCATATAATATATGATATTACTAATTCGCTAATTACAACTGAATATAACCTGCGGGCTGCACGGCATATATTGCAAAACTGGTGCTTAGAAAACGGCATGGTATTAAACACTGAAAAAAGTCCTATTGACTACAACACCTCAGAAGTGCGTAATACTAAAACACTCACCTATGTCTTTAAACTACAATAACATTAATATTCAATTGTGTTATTACACTCTCACACCGCATGTTATGTGATAAAAGATATTACATCATACAGAAGGGCGGATGGGAGAGAACAAACTATAGTTATCTGCCTAAATGCAAATCCTCAAGTGATCAGGACAGTGTGTGTGTGTGTGTGTGTGTGTGTGTGTGGTTCTAAGGTTTAAAGTCCGTCCGCCAACGAACACGTCGAGGTAAACCTGACGCGATGGGCACAATAGAGTCTGGACTTTTAAAGATGTAATTTTGAATTTTGAAGTTTACATAGACCTTGCCAACAGGTCTGTTTAATGTCTGAATATGTGCCAAAAACGGTGTCAGCATCAGCGGTTAATTCAACCTAATTTCGTGTGTAAGTGATCAGAACAAAAGCCCGCACCAGTATATATACCCACGAAACGCGCCAAAAGAAAATACTCAAACCTTGTAACCGAGGTCAAATAGAATGACGATATCATTACTTACATGCTGTTCCGATACGAGAATAATTTCATTCTCTTAACACTCACACTTCTCACAGGAGTAACACGACAACAACACTTAAGTAATAAATGTATATTTATTATTTTTATGGTATAAGCCATTGGACGACCGACTAACTGACATTATTAACATTAATTAATAGGAAACACTTCACCTTCAAATTATAATACGATACATAATAAACTATACCTATGTATAACTACACCTATAAACTAGAGAGAATTTCTACAGGTAACTGTAAATCGCTGTTAGAAATACATTTGCACAAGAAAATTGAGATTATTAGTTTTTTGTCAAAGGAGTGTATACGGTAATAATGTAGTAAAAATTATAACCGTTTTGCATTTTATGTGCACTTGTTTATATGTTAAACGACTATGTATAGATGGATTTTTTTAAAAGACCCGTGTTAACAATTAATACTTTTTGTATTTTTAGCACAATATACTCTATTATCAATTACTTCTCTGCCATGTTTTAGTAAATCTCAAATGCAAGAAACTCATCGGGACTTCAAAATTCAAAAGTCGTTGTCATCTGTCAGTGTTTTTGATCACCTGAGCCGAAGGCTCAATGTGATGTTTTGGAATCACTCTTCGTCCGTCGTCCGTGCGACGTCCGTCGTCCGTCGTCGTCGTTATCTTTTGCTTCCGACGACTTTTTCTCAGAAACCGTTTGTCGGAATTCAATAAAATCTTATATGAATTCATTAAACTTGATTTTATAGTTGCACCAACAGCTAAGGTCATTTGGCGACATTCCAGCTTTTTATTGGTGGAGGAAGACCCCAGGTGCAAACCCGGGCATTTTTTCGTGCACGGGCGCGCACCTGAGTAGAACCACCGACGTTCCGCAAGCAAGCTGGATAGCTTGATACTCATACTTAACAGTCCTGGCCCCATGGGGAATCGAACCCACAGCGGTGAGGGACATGTGATTTCAAGTCTGAGACCACTCGACCACGGACAACCCCAAGTTTATGTGAAGCATCATTATATGTTTGTTCGAATGGTGCACCTGAGGTCATAAATGCCCCCCGCAATGGGGCTTATCCGTTTCATTTAACAAATCTAAAAAAATCGTCTGCAAAATTACAAGATATAGAGCTGTGATATTTTGCATGTAACATCGTCTTATGGTCCTCTAACTAGTTTGTTCTAATGGTGACCCTGAGGTCAAATTTGGACCCGCCCCAGTGGTCACATATTAAACATAGACTTATATAGGGAAACATTTCAACAATATTCATCTCTGAAACTACAATAGCCAGAGGTTTAATATTTTGCATTTACCTTAAGGTTATGGTCATCTACCAAGTTTGTTCAAATCGTGACTATGTGGTCAGATTTGAACATTTCCTGTTCTGCTTCCTTTTAGTGTATTTATATTCATTCATTCATAACCTTTCCTTATTCAAAATGAATCCGTACGGAACTCTATTATGCTCCGGATAAGATTTTTCAAAAAGGGTAGATAATTAAAAAAAAGTCGTGAAGCTAGAGTTATGGATTCTATGAACTGCACTCCGTCTCATTATCCTTATCATTCACACGAACTTTAATCAAGCATACTTTATGAGTTATGCTCCGGACAAAAAGCGCACGGACGCACGGACGCACATACGGACGGACGGAAAAAGCGGCCACTATATGCTCCCCCATAATAAACAATCTAGTGGTTTTTTTAGTTACAATATATCTTATATCAAAAACTAAGGTAATAGTAAATGAAAAGAAAAAAAATGTGATCAATATAATGTCTATGTGGTAATCAGTCAGCGAGAAGTAAGCAGTTAAAAAGCATGCTGTCCATGACTTTTCAACGACTAAAATCAGCTGGGAAATGTGTCTTTAAGGTTCCTCACAATTGCCCAAAATGAAAAAAAAGTAAATTTAGTTGTATATGTGATTTTGTTGGAATTTGTGCATGTTTTGCATATCATTTTAAGCGTCTTCGAACCAAGATTTTGAAAATAATAATGTTTTTGCAAAAACAAATTTATTATTATTAATATTTTGTAAAAATGGAACCGTAATTTGGGCATCATACGACGGAATCTCAAGTTCTTTTTATTTTACGGCTTTGGAAAAAATAATTAAGAAGAAGTCAACTTCAATGTCTACCTCAGGCAGTGCCTTTTGAATTTTGTCAAAATTTAATGTCACAATACCCATAATTTATAAAAAAAATAAAACACCTATATTTTCAAATATATTTACAATTTGGGCCTATTTTTACCATTGTCATTTATATCTTCACGTGCATGCTTGCACGGGATATTATGGAGGTTTGACAGCTGGATATGAGTACGGTTTTATGAATGTTTCATGCTGATCGGGAGGCGATCGCATAAGCAACCAACTTTAGCTAGGTGAAACAATCACCTTTTGTCAAATGCTGTATAAAAATCGTCCATATCCAGAAGAAAATTGCAATATTATCATCTTTTTCGCGATTTCGGAAGTGCCAAATAACATACAAAATAAATTATAATCGAAAAAGTAGGTCCCACGTTGCAAATATGAGAATATTAAAGTATGTAGTTACTGTGTAATATTTATACAAAATTAGGATGCGTATGATCTAAAATAAACACGGAAATAGAAAACTTTATTAAATATGAAAAAAAACTCCCAATCTTACTCGATGAGTTTGAGAAGACTATTTCTGGCGTAAGAATACCATTTCGCCAAAACAGAGTGAAGCCAGAAAATTATTATAAACGAAAGTCGGCGAACCCATAAATAACGCGACATCTTATGTCCGATCAAAGAACAGTATTGACGGTAAGGTTAAATATAACAAGGATGATATATTGCATGTTCATCTTATCTTTTACTAGAAACTTCACTTAAACGCGTGTATTTGGTTAATATGCATCTCCACTGTCTAGGGCAAAAAATGGCGACATGCAGTTCAACAGGAGGTCACTTTCGAGGTCAAAATACGTAACGTTATATTAGCTGGCATGGAATTTTCGGCTTGGCACAGCCTTCAGTATATCAAAACAGAATTATTTTCATTATGAATTTTCTTTTATTTCTCATTTTGAAGTAACTTGAGATTCCGTCGTATGATGCCCAAATTACGGTTACATTTTCACAAAATATTAATAATAATAAAAAAATTGTGCAAAAACATTATTATTATCAAAATCTTGGTTCGAAGACGCTTAAGATGATATGCAAAACATGTGCAAACTCCAACAAAAACACATATAAAAACTAAATTTACTCTTTTTTTTTTTCATTTTGGGCAGTTTAGAGGAACCTTAAACAACTTTAAATGGTGATAAATTAAACATAAAGTTTCAATAATCAATGGAACCAATTCAACCCGGACAACATCAATATCCTGAAATGTCTTCAAATCCATAATATATAAGTTACTGCAACAAGATTTACTAAGAAATCTAAATTTGAACGTATTAACTGGTCAGTCATCCAACGCTGAATGGCAAAAAACTAACGTTCTACACGCCTGCGCCCCCTGTGAGAAACGCTCACATCAAGAGAAATTAATTATCGTCTAATTCGCTTCTCTCAAACAACAATAATTACATTTGTCTTTGATCTTATTGAAACATCTGCCAACATCCTTTAAACCTTGTTAAAACGTTGAATTTGTCATATGCTAATGGCTGTTAATTAACTAAAGGCCTATTATTAGATACATAAAATAGGAAAAATATAGCATTTTGAAAAAATTCCAACAAAATTAAAAAAATTAAGCATAATGGTACGGTTCCAAAAACCAATATTAAATCTCAATATGCATGGTGACCTATACATTTAATTGAATATATTGCCTAAATATAAGTTCAAATAAGTGCCTAGGAAGTTTGAACAGATTCTGTTATTAGGAACATAACAAAAAAGGAAAATAATATTATACCATTACTATATAATTTCATACAAAACTTGGTCTTTTAGCATAGGGGTAGGGTTTCAAATTATTTTTCTAAACAAGCATGGGGACCTATCATTTTTATTGCACATTTTGTTTTTATATATGTTAAACTATGTGCTTAGAAAGATTAAAAAAATTCTGTTAATGGGAACATACAAAAAAAATGGAAATTTTATCATTATGGGCTAACTTGTGCATAAATTGTAGTAATGGTCTCAACAGATTTTGTAAAAAAATATAGGTTTTACATAAAGATGAGCTTTAAATGTTATTGTTATTAAATGTTCTTTACTTTAATACAATTTTAGCAGAATTGTGACCAATGAATAAATGATTAGACTTCAAAAATATCTTATTTAGCTATTTCATGGACTTGTTCAACTTTTTGGACAGATTGACATGACGGTGGCATTACAAATTATTTTTTAAAATTTTAACAAGCATGGTGACCTACCATTATTTTTGCCTTTTCTGTCTATATACACTTCTCAAAACTGCTAACTACACCGCTCACGTTTTAAACACTTTTCAAAACAGCCAACTACACCGATTTAAAATATGAATAATTTTGTTAATATCATTATTTCATAGTTGTTTGTAATTAAATAAACAAATAACACAAATCTGCACTATATGAGACAAATTTTTATTTTATTGAAAAACATTCAACCCATCGATATATATAACCCAAAACGTGAGCGGTGTAGTTAGCAGTTTTGAGAAGTGTATATAACAGACTTACTGTACAAAAAGTTTAAAGAAAATCTGTTATGTAGAAAAAAACTATAGAAAATGTCTTTAATCTGAGTTCTATATATATTACCCCATTAGCAATACACATTGATTTAATAAGAAGGCTTGACCAAACATAATAATATGTTTGCAAGGTTTAGTTTTGTATTTTCAAAAAGAAATGTTATACCTTTGCGAATCTCTAAGATCATAGGAAATAACACGATTGCAATATCCCTAAGACAGGCACCGATAATAGGCCTTTTTCTAGATAATACCTACTTTGGTTCGTGTATTTATCGTAATGTACCTCTCAAAAGATTCAATTATTGCCCGTCGAAATGTCGGGTGTAATCTAACATAATTAGAATGTGTTCAAAGACAGTACCATTGATAATACAAATGCCAACGGAATGATAAGATGGTGTTTATATCTATAGATCAAACCGGATATACTTCATCTTTTAGTGTTCTCTCATTTGCAAGCCATTATACGAAGATGAAACGTAGATGAAATGTATGATACACTTTGATCTAGACCATGTTTCTGTAAAAGAAAGAAAGAAAATTATCTCAATTCTAATAATTTAATGCATTTATCTCGCATTTAAGATACCCGGCTAACATATATAATTGTATTTTAAGTAAACAGCATTAACAAAATATCACAAAAAATAGTATATTCAATAAAATAAGGCAGCGGCAATACACGGAATTATGTTAATATTTTCCTCACGATCCGGAGTTACTCCAGCTATGTTTTTGAAGCAGGAATTGCTTGTTTGTTTTACGGCTCTTTTAACAGTTATAGTCATATCGAGCCGGTTTCCTGTGTGACTTACAAGTACTCAACACGGCCCATTATCCTGACAACGAGACAGTCAGTCCTTGTATGGACCGAGCGCTTAGTGAAGGAGCCACTAGTACCATTTTAAAGATCCGACCGGTTATCGAACCCACGACGCTCTATCACTAAGACAACGCCGCGGTTAATGGTATTGTCCACCCGAGTCTGCATATTAAAATAGGTGTTTGGTATATTTTCCATTTCCACTACCTTGCCTCTCAAGTTCATTATTCACGGGCGATTGCTGCTTTCCATGGTGTAAGATGACATGTTCTTGGACAAGGATATCCGTCATTTTACCGGAGCTAGATATTTTCATCTCACCCTAGGGTCGAGATAAAATTCACGCGCGCCATCATCCGGTATGCAGGAAAACAGGCAAAACGTTAATACCTGGCGGCATCAACGCATAACATTTCTCTGATATGCAAGAAAAAGAATATATCATGGGTATTCGGTTCAGATAGGGAATTCCAACCCTCGGTATAAGTGTTTTAATCGGAACCTCGGCAGATAAAAACACGTATACCTCGGTTTGGAATTCCCTATCTTCACCGGATACCCATGAAATATTCTTATATTCCCATTTGGGTAAAAACTATTTATGTGTGAAAAATGCTTTTCCGTTATGATGAACAGAATAAAACGAGCAACATTATTTGGAACTTTACAAAAATAAATAATGGAACAATCCACTTTGAAAATGCAGTGGTTTAAGGGTTAATATTCAAAGATGAACTATGGTCCAAGTATCAGTATATTCAGATGATTCGGCTATTTCAGTTCGTGATGAGCCCACTCATCACCTCATCTGTATCTGGTTTGCACTGTTTGTTTTGCAATCGCTGAGATGGTACAGACCGCGCGGGTTTAAATCCCACTGGAAGCGACTCTCATATGTAATGAAGTATCGATTCTTACGGATGGCGGAAGGTGTATATTACTGGTTTACCCATAAAAAGGTGGGAGATCTGACTCCGCCACAAAAGAAAAATCGAAGTTAAACCACATACACACAAACCTTCTGACTGTGGATCGAATAAATCTGTGTTAGCGGTCACTTCTACAAAGCATCCCCACTAAACAGCCATATTCTTACACATATAGCTATATAAACAGCCACTTGTTCTATATCCCGTTTATACAATGTCAGTGGAAATCCACTTTTATTAAGCATTTACCTGCCTTAAGTGGTCACTTTCGGTCTTTCCCTTGTGTGACATTATCCCCAAGTGACGCATTTACGCGGCTTTTGAAAACAACGCAAATCCAGATTAGACAACCAAATTTCTACAGAAACATAATTAGGTGATATTCGCTATACAACTTTTTGTTATAAAAAGGGGCATCGCAGAGGGTATTTGGATTTTGCAAAAAAACACGTTTTCTCTGAAACCATTCACCCAAAACGAATCAGACTTTATTAGATTTGTCCTAGCCTTATCTCCTTTGCGAACAATGTAAATAGTAGGTGTGCATGGTCTATTGGTAGAGCGTCGGACTTCGATATCGAAGGTTCCCTGGTTCGATCCTCGACCGTACCATGTTCATTGTGTCCTTGAGCAAGACACTTTACCCACGATGCTTAGTGCTAGTTCTCCCCCAGGACGCCAAGTGTGGTTAGTATAAGTCACGGGATTCACCTACATGTACAAATAATACACAATGAATTTATGCTTTTATTTTGAATGTGTCCACTATAAAGGTTTAATGAGTAAATTTGTTAAGTCTTTATGTCCGAAATCCACATACATGTAAATGCCGCTTTTGAAAACGGCGTAAATGCAGATGAGACGACTTACCAGGTTTTGCAAAGTTTTCCAATCTGATAGTGGATAATACATACATATGAAACAAGATTTTTCTATGGTCAGCTGACTTGGACTATTTAGAAACCTATGAGTCCGAATCAACCGATGATGGAAAATCTTCTTTATGGATATTCAAGCAAATTCCACCATCAGATTAGAAAATATTGGAAATCCTAGTGAGGCGGCTCGTTATGAGCCATAACTGGTGTCAACAATAATAAGTATTTTCATTGTGTCTGCGCATGCGGACCGGAAGAGGAAAAGGCGAAACAACGACAAATGCTACATTGTCGTCTTTTTATTCTGTCGTCTTTTTTAAAGTTTCATGGTTTGGTTTTTGATTCAGAACCAAAAGACGACATATATTGACCGCGCCGTTTTAGTCGCGTTCCGAGGCTCGTCTTTTCGTGCCGCGCGTTTTCGTTCTGGCGCGCTTTAGTGTTTTCGTCCGCGAAAAGGCGCCACTCGAAATAACAACAATTAAGTGTACCAAATGTTGTTTTTTCGCGGGCAAAAATACACTGGCAGAAATTAGCCACCATATAGTTGCAAGACAATTGGACCATCATACCAAACTCCAACTTCTTGAAAGTTATGACCCACAAGTGCCTAAATGGAACACCAGTCAAGTCAAACAAGTAAAGGTTTTACAGTGACATTCCCTGTTCCTCTTTCCGACGACCCTGAGTCTACCTATTAACACATTTAGTGGAGTGCGTGGTCCAGTGGTTGAGCGCCGAACTCCTAATCGAGAGGTCGTGGGTTCGATCCTCCGTCGCGGCCACGTTATTTATCCTTGAGCAAGATAATTAATCCACATTGCTTAGTACTGGTTCTACCCAGGAAGCCATCGAGAGTGATTAATCTAAGTTGCAAGAACTTGTTTCGCAATCGATGTAAAATAAATATGTTTAAAACACATGGTCTTTAGAATGTTAACACAGAGTCCCTGTTTGTTAACACATGGTCCTCTGACGTTTAACTCTTTAGTCCTTGTTTGTAAACACATGGTCCTCTGACGGTAAACACTTTAGTCCTCGGTTGTTAACACATGGTCCTCTGACGGTAAACACATTAGTCCTCAGTTGTTAACACATGGTCCTCTGACGGCAAACACTCTTAAGTCCACGTTTGTAAACAAATGGTCCTCTGACGGTAAACACTTTAGTCCTCGCATGTATAGTAAAGTTAGTCAAATTAGTCCTCTGAAGGTAAACACTCTTTAGTCCTCGTTTGTTAACACATGTCCTCTGACGGTAAACACTTTAGTCCTCGCATGTATAATAAAGTGAGTCAAATTAAAAAATCAAAAATCGTAGAAAGTAAGTTCACATTCGAAAAAAGCATACTTCATAGATTAGTACTTCAAAACATCAGTTTCGTACGTCAATAGGAAAGCCGAGTCCTCGGAAGAAGGTGAGGAATCAGAGTCCTCACTTGATAGGTAAAACCAGTATGTGTGTGTGTGTGTGTGGGTACACAATTACTTCTGTTGTGCCGTTCCATGATTATATAATACTGTAGTCCAACTTACCCACAAAGTCAGATTCATTCAAGCATAGACCCTACACTGCTTTATTCCAATTATACATTGAATATAATATAGTACATGCATATATTCATATTTATCATTATTGACGTGATAATAATAGCACAGTAATACGTTCGATAACTTGTGATATAGCCTACAATGTTCAAAGCAATGTTTCGAGTGTTTGTAGGAGTATCTACTTGTATTATTAATTCATGTGCTTGATACACTTAAATCATATACCATGTTGTGTCGATAAATTATCTAGTAGATTCCAAGGGCAGCCTCATCAGGGGTCCCCTTTATGTCATATTATAAATTCAAATTATGAATTTCAATTGTCTCAATGTTAGGTATATTCCGTAACACATAAACCTAAATGTTTACACAATATCGCACACGCCATTTATGTTAAATAGCTATTGTCATATATAATCAGATACCTGTGTGGATATATTTATTATCAACATGCAGCCGTAGCTGCAAATGGTATACATTATCATTAATACTCTTTTTTTATTATGTATTTCGAGTATATGTCTCTAACGGTATATATTTATTATACACCACGTTCTTCACATTTAGCGTGTTTGTGCTATATGAATACGTGTATTCAAATGTATATAGGTTCATTCCGTAAATACATTATGACTTGTTGTTCTTTGCAGTAAGTATACTAATATCTAAATATATAATATTGTCTTACTGTTTCATTACTAATATCTATGTCTATAGTATGGTTCTTAATTGAACAAAGATATCACTTCAAGTGATTTAAAATGTCAGGTTCATTATTGTATTGAACCATCAGATCAGTTAAGATCATTATGAAATAAAGTACTTGATACAGGTTTTACTAAAACCATCAGAACGCTTAGTGCGAGTTTGAGTATCTTTTAATTATTCATTTAAAGGTTCAATTCTATGAATTTCGGCATGTTTGGTCGTGAGTAAATATATTTGTTAATATACTCTTTTCTATTATTTAGAAATAACGGGCATACTAAAACAAAATGAAACGCATCCCCAAGATCATAACATTGGGTGTTGTCAGATGTCCATCTTCCGACCTCTATTGGTAACCTGTGATTTCTTGTTACAAATGCTATAAGCCTGTTGCAGTTTAAAACTGTTAATGCTTTAATATAAAAACTTTGATTAAAACTAGTTTTCAAATAGTTGTAGATGTTTGTGTCCGAAGTACGACCAAGCTCGAAATGCCAATTGTTTATGAAGATATCTTTAAGTTTTTGGCTACACGATTTAACGAACCACTTTCCATTTAAAAAGTCCTGGCTGTACCAAATTCCGGAAAAGCCACAAATGCATAAAATATGTTTAATATTTTCTATCTAGGTAGACTTGACGAGATCCGAATAATGTAATTCTCTTATCAGAATATATAATTTTGAAGAGAGTTTCGTTGTACTGTCACTATTGATATTTTCTATTAATCTTGTCCATTAGGCAACTGTCCTCTTATTAATATCAATATATAACAGGGTAATGCCAAGTTTTCCATAAATCATGTATGATGGAGTCGCCTTTTTCATATTAAAGATATTCTTGTAAAATTTTAGCTGTACCGTTTCTAGTGTATCTATTTTTCCAGTACCCCACACTTCATTAGCGTACAAAAGTATAGGTTTTATAGTTTTTTTCAAAAAGGTGAATTTGTATATCATACGGAAGTTATAATGATTTAATCTTTCTCAGCAAAGAGAAATGGCTTTATTAGCTTGTTCTGAAATATACCTTTTTGCATTATTAAAGTAACCACTTCTAGAAAAGTATATACCAAAATAGTTATATTAATCAACAATTTCTTGATTGAAGTCTGTGTTCGTTATCACTAAAAATCACGTAATCTTCTGCATATAAAAGTATAAACAATTTAAAAACAAATTGTGTTTCTTCTATTGTGGAGAACTATAAATTAGTTCGTGCAATTAAGCACACCGAATTACAGATATGAAACTAGTTAAAACATAAAAAGCAAACGTAGGTGTATATTAACGCCTTCGAACTTTCATGAAGCTCGAAACTTAGTAACTGCAGTAAGCACACCGAATTCAGAAATGATTCGGAAGTATTGAACGTAGTTCAAAGTATTGGGACAAGTCACTATCCTAATTATTCAATCATAACAGTGACTGTAAGTGAAATGGACAAATGCAAGAGGGTCTCTTCAAACTATTGACATTAAAAACAAGCAAATTGGTCAACCCCGTGTTTTTTGCTGGATAATTCGAGCAACAGACTTCAAGTTTCACAAAGAAAATAGTTTAAGAAAATTCAGGAAGTTCTACAGTGGTCCAGAGGGGTCCTGCTTCATAGGTAGAGCAATGTAAAATTAACTGTGTTGTGAGACTTAAATGGTAAACGCAAACTGTTGAGTTACTGCAGTCTTTGATCTGCAGTCTGAGTTATAACTCACCACGTGTGCAAATTAGTAACCTACTATAATGTGGATTAGCAATAATCTGCTACTTACGAAATATGAAATACAATTGGATAAAGGAAAACAATATTCAGTATGTTGTATACATTATTTATTTACAAGTATTAATGATTTTAAATATTCATTAATGACAATTAAAATAAAAAATGAAATTGCATATCCTATATAGTGAATCTACACTAAATTCACAAATAATGTATTATGTCACTGACCTAATAACAAACATAATGTTACTCTCTCTATATTATAAAATGTTTTCCCCCTCTATAACATACACTAATGTCCATAAAGACTCTACATGAAGGTGTAAATTTACATATATACATCACATTCTGAATAATTAACCTGGTACATTAGCGGCCTTTCCCCCGAATTTCTTGTTATTTGAAGCCATAGAGTACTTTGATATCTGTCCCTGGTCAATACGTTGAACCTGGGGTTTAAGCTTATGTTCATATGAACAGTTGCGAACAAACTGGTTGGCAACTGTAAGTTTACGCTTCGTCTCCTCGTCATTGTCATTTTGCAGGCTATCGGATACTTCTTTGTGTCGCAACTTTATGGTTTCATTTTGTGACTGTATTTCAGCATAATGGTATCCAAAATCGCATTCGTCAGCGAGATGGATGTATCACTAATCAAGTCATTGATTTTTCCTGACAGAGACTCCGCATGCTCCTTATGTATAATACTTAACCCAACTCACCCACAAGGTCAGATTCATTCAAGCATAGACCCTACACTGCTTCAATATGTTTCCCATATCAAACTTTTCTGAGATGTTTTACCCTTAAATGTAAATATAAAAGTCGAACAGGCAATGTACCATTCAATGACAACAGTCAATCATAAACATGCATCGAAACAAACAACAATTAAAAAATGTGAAATCTCAACGTAAATTAATTAACAATAGGCCTACAGCAGTGGAACGGTTAGTGTCTAAAAGACCGCTGGGGTTTAAATCAGGTTCTGTGGTGCAACACTTCACTCTTACCTTATTGTCGTCCCAATAAAACTGTTCTATTAAATAAGGAAATCCCCGTCCATGCTATATCCTCTAACAAATAGGCAATACAACAATAAACATTGGTATGTAAGCACTAAACCACACTCTTACCCTATTGTCATCCCAATAAAGAACTACTAGGTTAGTTATATATGGTTTTTATCTAGCTGTGTCGCTTCTGTGCAAGGCAAGGTAATTCACAACATAAAATAGTTGACAATAGGCTACAGACTTGGAAAGATCAGTGACTAAAATGCCGCCGGGAAGGGGTTTAAACCAGGTTCTAGGGTGCAACACGCCTCACTCTTTCCTTATTGTCATCTCAATAAAACTACATAATGTAAACAAAGAAATCCCCGCTCATGCTATATCCTCTAACAAAATATGCACCATTAACAGGCAATACAACTATTGGTATACAAGCACAAACCTCATTTTTACACTTTCCCCAGTCTTGTCCGTCGGGCTGTCCCGTGCATGGGAGTCTATCCTCCGAGCACTGTAACGACACATAGTAATTTGTAGGACAGGGTTGACGGATTCCTCTGTATTTTCCCTTCTAGCTTGTGCGGCTCGAACATACATATACCATGTGTTAATGAGCCATTACAATTCAATTCAATAATTTTGTTGAACTGTTACTGATTTATATTACGTTGAATTGTTACCTGCATATGCAATTGAAGTCAAAGTTCAATGTAGCCGTTATTATATACAGCATTATATGGTAAATGCAATCAGTCAATACCACTAAAACGAGCTCAATAGCATTTGGTGCTTGTGAGTCTTATTTTTTTAAGTTATATATGAAAATGATTCATTCGCTTCTTTAATCGAGAAAAGATACAAGAAGTTGTTGCGGATATAGCATCCCTTCCAACCTTAGCTGGCTCAATTTTCACTACCGTTCATGAACAGTCCCAATCAAACCGAGACTGCAATATTTCGTATTTATCGTGTTCGGCGGTTTCCGAAGGTCCACTCTCATACTCTTTTATATAGCACAGTGGCGTTGCGGCGGCAGTAAAACGTCTCCCCGCGCTTGCAATCAGGACTGTTATTCATTCGATCTTTGGAGATCGCTGAGCCCGATACTTATATTTAGATATCGGTTGTACATTTTCAAGTTTTATTTTTTTGTTTTGTTTTGTTTTCTTACTTAAATTTCGATTCGGTGGTTCCACTACTCCGGCCGATAAAGGCTCTGGGTATTGTTTAACCACCCAGAGAATATGTTGTCTGCCTTTTAAATTATTCTTTTTACTGTTACTTGTGATGCGCAGGCTTCATAACCGCTGCTCCCAACTAAATTCCATTTTGTTGATTTCACTCTTCGGTGCATGGAATTTATTAGATACTGGGACCATACGCCGCTGGATATGGAATGATGACATTAAATAAAGCATGTCCACCGCCACATGCATGCCATCCTCGGGATGGTTATGTACTACTGATTTTATTATTATTGAGTTCTGCTCAAACCGGGGCTAGGGGGCGTGAACGGTAGCAAGCATATTTCATTACCGTTCATCAAAAGTCTCTGCAATATTTCGTATTTATCGTGTTCGGCCGTTTCCAAAGGTCCAATCATACTCGTTTTTAGGCCTTATCGGAACAACGCCGGCTATCTTTATCATGATTTAAGCAACAAAACCGGACTGACGTTGATGTCGATTTGAAATGTGTTTCTTGCAAAGGGCATAGAAGCCAATGTTGGCCAACATCTGATGTTTTCTGACCGTCTTCGGTATGTATACGATAGAATATATTAGGTAAAGCACTGTTTTTCAAAATATCTAAAACAGAACATTAAATGAGGCTAAGGAAACCCTTAAAGCTACAGAGTCCCTATATCAATCGATTTCTTCTTAGGCGTGTCTTTATTTGTAACTTCATGTTCACCAGCTCATGTCGAAATCGGGTATTTAAGCGAGCAAATATAGCGCAAGAAATCATTTACTGTATATACATCGACCAGTGCACATCGTACCTATACACAGGTAACAGTAATTTTTACAGAAAAAAAATGTTAGCTTCTTTCGGGGCTCGAACACGCGATCTTCTGATATCAAGTCCTGTGCTCTATCCACTGAACTACAGCGCTACTTGAGAAAATGGTATACTAACTACAATATATTATGAGGCAAAATAACTTAACATATTTGAACGCAACTAATTGAATTGAATTGGATTTTATAGTCGCACCAACGGCTAAGGTCATATGGCGACTTTCCAGCTTCCACTGGTGGAGGAAGACCCCAGGTGCCCCTCCGGGCAATTTTCGTGCACGGGCGGGCACCTGGGTACAACCACCGACGTTCCGCAAGCCAGCTGGATAGCTTCCTCAAATCCCGTTCCGGGCAACTATTTTTTTATCACATATATTCTGGAGCCGTATATTTATCGATGTTACCTGTACGGAGGCTAAATAAAAATGTGAAATTTTACGTATCGATTTCTCCTTATATACCGACTTTTGGGGTGTTCGTCGATTTGAAACTACTTCACACGTGACTCATTCATATTCATGAGTTATTACCAGTTAAAATAGGTACTGTACAGCTTTAAGTTAACATACTGCTGACAACCTGGAAATAATTTAGACAGCTGAGAATGACCAGTAAACATATCTACAATGGTCGGGTACGCATGACTGCATCTCCGACAAATGACAGAAGTATAAACGTAGATATAAAAGTCGAACAGGAAATGTAGAACGATACATAAATGTAGGAAATACATTCACTATAAACAGATATTTATATGTAGTAAGATATCACAAACACGTCGTTCGGGAACAAAATGTTGCCGTGTCAAACTGTCAACACACCTGATTAATCGAGTATGAGCCAGAATACGTACACAGTCTGCATAACTACTTTAAATCCTGAGTCCAGCAGAACTGGCAAGGTAAATCGAAGAAACGGAATAGGAGATTGACCAGGATACCCTGGGAATGTGGTAGGCACTCTAGGATAATTTGGGGCTGGGGGTGCAGCACATGTTAGATTTCACACCAAAGCCATACATGCCCCCAGCATTAGGAACAGAATTTCATACAGGTCTGGGTGGGGTCGATCAACAGAAAATAGACAGAGGGGAGGATGTAGTGTGTGCATTTGGGAACACAGGGGCAGGTAGCTCCCATGGGTGGACACACATGGAGAGTCCGTCCCAGTGGCGGTTGTCACCACGTGCAGATGCCCCCAATGTGCACTCAACCCCAGAGCCCTCCTTCAGATATTCCTTCAATGTTTGGGGCTACGGGACAAATAGGGACCCCCAGTCTCACGGATTTAGAACAAATAAAAGATATGCTTAAAATGGTGGGCGACCTCGTGGGTTTGAATGTAGAAGCCGGGCACCCGGCCCAATCCGCTGCCAATGTGGAGAGGGTTGTGGCAACGGTCTAGTCCAGTCCGGTAGTAGCAACAGGGGTTGCCATCACTAAAAGCATGTCCACAAAAAGTGCAGGAGCGGTCCCAAAGTCCTCTAAAAAGGCGAGACACTGGCGGTATGCCTTCCCCCGTCCTTCCCATCATCAAGTGAGGACGGTGACGATGAGAGCTCCGAAGATGAGAAAGCTAGGGGTAAGAAGGGTGGTAAATCGTGTGTTCGGGGATCGTGGGTGGAGAACTCGAGTGAAGGTGAGAGCTCCGAAGATGAAAAAGTTTGGGGCAAGAAGGGTTGCAAATCACGCGGATCTAGGGTGGGAGATTAGCGCCCGAGAAACTACAGACTAAAGCGAAGTGGTAGAGCAGCACGCTTTCCATCGCGGGGTGGTAGGAAGGGACGTACACCATCGCGAAGTGGCAAAAAGCGTCGCTCCCCATGGCGAAGTGGCAAGAAGCGTCGCACCCCATCGCGTAGCGACTCGAGCACAGACTATAGTTTATCTGGGGTTGACCGGAAGCACCTGGTATACAAGCGGGGAATGTCTTCTGCTTATAAACATGGCGGATCTAGGGAATGGGACCCCATCAAGTCTCTACCCAAGGCCCTCGTGTATGATGGAAAGACACAATGGCTGGTGTTCAAACAGCGTTTCACCAGTTATGCTAGCATGAAGGGGTGGTCCAAAGCTCAATGCTTAGATTGTCTGTGTTTGTCTTTGACGGACAAGGCTGCAGAGTATTGTGCTCTTATTAGGGAACGGAATGTCGGCAGATCTATGTCATACCGGCAAGTGCTAGCACTGCTAGAAAGCAGGTTTGGTTCCAAAGAACTCCCAGCTCATTGTACAGGACCCAGGCGAGTCATTGGAAGACTGGGCCGACAGGGTATTGACAATGGCAAACAAGGCATTTGTGGGTCTGCCAATTACTTACTCGACCCAACAGGTTCTGTCAGGTTCTGTCAGGGATTAGCAGAACGTGAAGCTGGCCATAGGGTCGGGCTCGAGCAGCCGGACCGCATTGAAACCACTATAGATAGGATAAGATGGCACCAACACATGACTCAGGCTGTGTATGGGAAGGCCCGTCAAGAACCCAAGCGGGAGCTGGAGTATGATATGGATGACCCTGTGGTTGTTTGGGCGGTCCAGGAGCACAATCCCCGGGAGGCCAGTAGGGTAGATGACGTTCTCGCTAAATTAGAACCAAAGTTCGAAACTTTGTTGATGAAGTTCGACTCGCTTAGTGGGGGCCAGCAGGCAGACAAGGGGCAATGGACCTCACCCCAGTGGCAACCTGAAAGCCCACCCCCATATCAGAGGCAATCACCGAGATTGGCATGTTTTGGGTGCGGGGAGGCTGGGCATTTCAGGCGGGAGTGTCCACACAGGGAGCATGTTGAGAGTTATTTAAACGGGACAGGGCCGAGGGCGTGGGCCGAACCTCGATCCGGGAACGAATAGGCCAGACAAGGGAGACATTGACCAGTAAAGAGGAAGTGTCATCAGGGGCGAAGCCCTTAAATTGTAACCAGGTAGAGAGTCAAAAGAGTGCTCGCCGGTCCACAGAATTGCCAGGAATGCCTGAATTAAATGGTTTAGTGGGGTCCGGCCGGTGCAGATCCGCCGGGATGAAATAGTGTCGAGTGACCCATTAGTAGAGGGTCAAGGGGCTCAGACGGGGAGCCAATCAGTGTTGTTGAGTAGCGTGCAGCCGGAGTCGGGGCTGGCGCCAGGGATTGTGTCATAACCAAATCAGGGTAAAATAAGTTTTCCCGAGTGGGCGGAGAACGAGGGAGTAGAAATACCTGAGCATACGGGCAGGGTAGATCCGGGGGATCTGGGGTTGATCGCATCTCCATCCGTGGCAGGTGATTTCCAGGTGGGAACTCAGGGGACCAGTAGTCCAGTGGGGCCGGAAGTAGAAGGCCAGGGTACGGATGGAGGGGAGGCGGTTAAGGTGTGTCAGTTGGGTTCTACATCCCAGTCAATTGCTGAGGTCCAGGTAGACGGACATAAAGTGGATGCGGTGGTGGACACAGGGGCGGAGGTTACCATTATGGCAGATAGGCTTTATTGGTCTATGGAGGTACTTCTCAAATTTATTAAGGATGTTAAACTCCTGACACCAGGTCAGGAGTTGTCAATGCAGGGGTTTCTTGTAGGTCCAGTAACTTTAAAACTTGGCGATAAGCTATATAGGGAGTATGTATGTAGCTCCTATCGCGGAAGATATGTTACTGGGCTGCTATACGTTATTTCACCTGGGAACGACCAATCTTAATGTGGGTGAGGGTGCATTGATAATTGATGGTCAAGTCCTCGGACTGACTACTGGCCAGGGGGCTATTGACCTTGCAGAATCGGTACTACCTTCTAAGACGCCCGTATGTGGTCAAAATGGACCAGTCGAGTTTGACTTGGTTGTTGAGGTTAGTGAACCCCAGGGGCAGTGTGTGGCAAGACACGCGGAACTGCGGATGCAATGTCTTGGATACCAATGGTACCGGGATATTGTAACGCGTTTAAATGCCGGAGTTGAGCTAGGGGAACTGCCATGTGGGGAATGCGAGTACTGCACCAGGGCGGATAGGAACTGGGGGTGTTCCATCCGAGATGTGGATGAAGCGGTTTCATTGGCGGCGTCTGGAGCGCAGGGAGTTGCGGGGGTGCACCAAGGGGTCGCGGGCGACCACCAAGGTGGGAATGTCAACTATTGTGCGGGGGCGGGATGTCAGTGAAAAAGTTCCTGGGATGCGGAATTGATCACTCCGCGGGATCCGCAAGAGGTGCAGGGGAGCGAGGCTTTTGAACAAAGCAGCTGTAACCGCCAAGTGATAGTCAAACTGGAAAGGTCGAGCGGTCCTAGAGGGTTGGTAGTAGAACCGGAGGTAGAGGTTCGATGCAAATGGGGTGAACTGGATCCAGGGTATATGGTTTACGGGCCGGATACACGGGCAGATGAGGAAGACACTTGGAGGCCCTGGGATTCATGCGGACACGTGATACGCGACCATGGTGCATGCGAGGATTCTCCTTGGAGGCCCTGGGATGAGCAGGACCGATGGGCAAACGGGGACGAACCGTGGGTACCCTGGGATCCGGGAGGGGGCCAGTCACCAAGAGGTGAGGTGGCCTGTCCTGAAGTGACGGCCTGGGATTTTGGGAGCAGGTGCTCCGTCCAGGCGTCACCAGGATGCTAGACTGTAAGAAGGAAGAGACGGCCACCTACCCCCTGCTCGTCTTGTCCAGGGAATCAAGGGCAGGTACTGCCTTGTCCAGGGGACAGAGAGCAGGCACGGAGGGAGGCGTCTCCGCATCCTTGTTTGGGATCCCCCAGGATTCCTGACTGTTGGTGGGTTGTTGTTAGAGTTGCTACCGAGTAGGGCGATTCCGCACCCCCACCGAATGCGTTTCTTTTTCCTTTCAGTATACTAGCCCTCGCGGGATATAGTACAACTAATCATTTGCACACACATTAAAGTAGATTGTGTAGATTGCATATCTGGATTGCATATTGATAAAACATATTTCACAGATTCACCTGATTATCTGTATCTCATACGATTTTGTACTTCTTGCGATTCCTAGAAACGCCCTTTCAATATTATAATTGTGTTTTGAAGAGCAATAATTTTCACCTTTAAATTAATAAGAATGTTCAATGACAATTACATTATTCAAATAAGCTAGATTATAATATAAACAAGTGTTGACTGTGTCGGCATATCTAGAAATGAATTTATAAAATAATAATCATGTGCATTATCTTAATCGAAATCCGAAATTTCTTGATATAGAAATTGTACATAGACAACACTTTTGGTAGAACTATTTTGGAAGATTGTATATGTATCATTGTTTGAGTTGCAAATTTCACGGCACAAGTTATGTCTGTCTTTTATTTTTAAAATACGCGTATTTTGCCAAGGGAAACACGTAATATAAAATGTTCTCATTAATAGTATCGACTAACATGCGTTTATTCCAAAAGTAATCAACAAGGATATCCTAAAATACCTTTAACATAGTATTTGATAGTTAATACTAAACTGCATTTACAATAACAAGTACGACTGCAATGTTGGTAGAATGAATAACATTATTGTTAAACACTTTCAATGACACGCTTTTTTATACGAAAAGAAACGATATAATTTAACCAAATACAAATCTACTATAAATAAAAATAAGCTTAGAAAATACTAACATAGCAGACATTGTACGTATATTACAACCAGATTTACTTCAACCCATGCCACTTCGTTCATACTGATACACGTATTGTATGTTATATATTATTAATATTATATTATTAATAGTTTTGAAAAACATCTACTTCTGCGTTTAATCACTGTCAAAATTAGCTAAGTTTCATGCATGGTTATTATTCATCTAGGCTTTGACCAACGTAGAGTGGTAATATTTTTTGCAGAAATCTCTACTCAATATCAGCTTCTGTGACACCTTTAGCAGCGAGTTCATCTGTGACTCTTGCCAAGTATGTAGAATCTGGATAACCGAACCTGAATAACAGTATAAAAAGAAGTAATTTACTATAAATTTAGCAAGAAAAACGGGATTTATGACCAGATGGTTATACGATGCCTCAAATAATGAATATCGCACATTTGCTAAACAGTAAACTAAAACTGAAAAATAGATCCCTTGAAATCAACAAACACAAATAAGATGAAAACAATAGCAGACTTCGTCTTATTAAGTCTGTTCGTGAGAGGTAATATTAGGTGCAACTCTTCTCACGCCCCAAACACAGGCTTAAACTGTATTCTCTTTTAAAGACACACAGAGTGGGTTTGTAGATCCAAAAGGATCCCAAAGAAACTGTAGGTAATTACGCTACTGACTTGTTGTTGGGCTTGTTGTTGGGCGAACGGATCCCAAAGGAACTGTAAGTAATTATACCACTGACTTGTTCTGGGCGAAATTTTACAACCGCCACACAACACTAACCAAATGCTAGTGCGAAGGTCAATCAATACTGAAAAGTGGATCCCTTGGATGTAACAAACACAAATAAGAGATAAAAATAGCAGACTCGGTCTTATTGAGTCTGTTCATGACAGGATATATAGGGTGCAACACCTCTCACGACCCATAGCGCTGACTTAAGCGGTAATCTACTTAAACATTATAAAGTAGGACAACACATGGACATAAAAGCATCCGTTCGATATGTTTGCCACGTGTAGGATAATATAATCGCTGTATTAATGCTGAACGTTCGATATTCATGTTGTTTTCGTCAGGTATTCTACAAAAAAAAACGTCATTAGTACAAAATATAGCATTTAATGCAGTTAAAATAACCTACAAGTCAATTTGTACAAGATAATTCCGAATTTACTGTGAAATAACATAAGACATAACGCAACAGAAACAATAATCTAATCAGGACAGACGTTAGTAATATAGAACGCTTAACGTACCAATAAAACATCGAATTTGTGAAAAACTGTATTCGTACTGAGTATTGGGCTTCCGGTCAGTCTTGTGGTGAATATCATTCCAAGTCATGACACCTTCTTGTCCGGTTGTCCGAGAAGATCCGATTGTAAACACGAGTTTTCGATTGAATGCAACCCTTAACATTGAGCATATTTTACTTCCTTGTTCATTATCAGGTAAATACGCAGTACGTGTTATTCCCATATACCATGTCCCAGGTTTGGGGTGGATAGTCTGAAATATAGTGTTTCTAACAAGTGCTTTGTAGACAGCAGTTGTTAAGACCTTTTAAATCCAAATATGTGTAAATTTAATAAAATGGTTCCCCTTTGAAAACGTGTGAGTTAAATAGTTAACACAAATTATGCAGGACAAGCAGTGGTGTTTGGATATATTTATAATAGAATTGCAACAACAATATATTAACGTTCAACGCAACTGTTTCAATACACCATTAGTGTAGCATTTAAACATTGGTATGAGAAGAGTCTATTCTGACTTTAAAGTCTCATACGATGACCTTCTTAAACGTGTAAATATGACATCACAGTAGAGTGAAATGCATAGCTACTGAAATATAAAGTTAAATGTATTAATAAATTATCACCCATTTACATACAAAGAAGGATAAAAATATCGGACAGGGAAAGCAGCATTCAAGGACGACAGTCAACCACAAAACACAAAAACAAACACACAAACAGACAAACGAAAAGGCAAAAGTAATAAAAAATGCAAACGACATCATAAACACAAAAGGGTTAATTTCAGATATGTAAACACACTGGAACAGCCAACTGTACAAAATACAAGATACGGTAGGAACTCATTCCGTGTTGAGGCTGTCTGTATGTCGAACACCCTTCCGAATGAAATCAGAAATGTTAAAAATCAGAAGACTGATCCGCACGTGGACAGGCCCGGAATGTAAGTGTTCTAAGTGCAATGCTTAGTATGTCACAGTGTGATGTCACAGTGTCATGTCACAGTGTCATATCACAGTGTCATGTCACAGTGTCATGTCCGTATCCGTACTCTGGTTTGTCCAGGCTGTTACTGTGTATTTGTTTTTGACGCAATTTGTCCTATGTTTCGTTTCGATAGGAATTTGCTCTCTGACAAAATATACCTTGTATATCAAAATATACCTTTTATATACTTACTCCGTATATATTGTTTAGTTTTCTCTTAGTTAAGATAGTTTAATATGTTAAATATGCTAT
This sequence comes from Cyrtodaria siliqua, assembly GCA_037043455.1. NCBI lineage: Eukaryota > Metazoa > Mollusca > Bivalvia > Adapedonta > Hiatellidae > Cyrtodaria > Cyrtodaria siliqua. The sequence goes on from JAWPHD010002240.1 coordinate 54,324, forward strand.
TTATGATAACTACATGTGATACTCAAATTATATTTCTTGAAACTCCTAGGATTTCTAACATGACAGATGTAAGTATGCTCAATACATGTCTTTATAACATCTTATACGTGTATTTCAAATCTTAAAGTCTGAATTGTCATATGCTTATAGTTTTTATAGTTTTATATGTTTTTTATTAGTCTAATACAAGGCTTAAACAGAGATCATGACTATAACTCATGCAATGTATCATTGTACGGTGTAATTTAAATTACTAGTTATTACAGTGTGACTTATTTACGTGTGCATGTGTACATGTATATACGTGATATGTGAGTGAATGTGTGCGTCTGTGTCATGTATGTCTATATGTCTATCTGTTTGCAGGAAACAGTCCGGAAATGTAGGGACGCCCAACCTCTTAGAATGTCATTTTAGTTTTATGTCACCCTTGCATCATATTTTACCGAGTAATTGTATTGTGTACTATGACTGTTTGTACTAAGCTTCATTCAATGCATGTGCTAATATTCCTGTGATTCCTGTTTGTAGCTGCTTTTATATGTTATTCTTTTTATAAAGGTTTGTCGGAAAGAAACCTTCGAGCTAATGTTTTTGTTGTAAAAATAAGTATGAAAGTCGAACATAAAATGCAGCTTTCACACAACACAGTAAACCCAAAAACATGAAAAAAGTACAAACATGAATGGCAATGTTAACAAAGAATAAAGGCATATGACGTCCCAAACACAAAAAAGGTTGCCAATAGGACTACCGCCTTGGAACGGTCAGTGGCATAAAAGGTCGCTGGGGGTTTAAACCCGGTTCTATGGTGCGCCAAACCTCATACTTACCCTACTGTCATCCCAATAAAACGCCCCCGCCATGAACTATTCTCTAACCAACAAGGCAGCATTAATAGGCAATATAAGTAAAACACAAAGATGCTCGTGTATATATAAATAAAACAAAAAACAATAGCCTAGAAAGCCACAAAGAAGTTACTCAATGACTGGACAGAAGCCGGAGCAACAATTGAATAAACCATTGAGGGCACAATGACTTCTTGTACATGTATCTTGTACATTGATAGATTTACAAATAATCTAAATACCAGCATTTGTAAGGCAATCAACGGTCATTACAAGATTCGTCCTAATTACACACTGTCCGCCATTCTGAAATGTGTATGTTATAGCTATAGTATCCAAATCCTCGTACCCAGCAAGACTGGCATGTATCTTCGTGATATCCATAGGTCCTTCCGGCTGATCTCCAGTATTTTTTCCAAATAGCACACCAAATGTAGGACATGCTTGTTTGTGGCAAATAAGAAAATGATTATTGCATACATTTTTTATGAGAAAAAATAAAGTTTAATATGATCTCACATTGGACGAATGTGTCGTTTTATCAATGCTCATAGGCATAAGTATTTTGTTTTATTCAACCGCTCAATTTCTTTTTGTATTATTTATTATCAAGCGTGTTAAGCTATTTTGCTAAGGCAACATGACTTCCTCTCGTAATGTCTGTTGATTATTTATGTTATGCAAGTACACATGTAATTAAAAAAGAAGACCTTCATAATAAAAAAAAATAATTTAAGAACAGGATAAAAACTGTAAGCATTGGAAATATAATACCAACATAAAGTTTCAACATGTTAAATTAGTGACCAATGTAATATTTTATAATTTAAATTGTACCTTTAACTGCTTCGTAATACAGTCAGTACAAAATATATGACCACATTGTAGCGTTCTTTGATTGTCCGGTGTGTCCATGCATATAACACAGTGTTCTTCCTTATGCTTCTTGGTCACCGTTCTTTCCTGATCGTATTAACACATGTGTTACTTTGTGTATTACAAATACGCATTTGATGTACAGCTTTTGGTTTTACGCCATAACTATATTTAAAGCATTTATTACGAAAAATAACCGTAGGAAATTGATAAAACGTATACAGCGACAAATAACGCATCTGATTAAAGAACTGACATTATTTATTAAGAATTGTAACGCCTTCTATTCGCAGTGAACCATAACTATTAACATATGATTGTTCTTACCGCGGAAACTTGAGACTGGCCGTCTCCGTCCTTGGTATGTCTTACAGTCTTGAATAATGACGAATCTTTCTCCGACATGCTCATACCAAACTTGCCTTGTCCTCTTGGAGAAGCTCGTGTGAAACTAGCAAACACCGTCTTTGACCTGCAAACATCAGGCGACAGTGCATCTACCTGTTGAAAGCTTGTGTTTTTTATGTATTTTTTAAAAAAGTTGTTGACAGCTTTTGTATTTTGCTCAGCAATATTTACCTTGTAGAGTACAAATGGTTTATAACGATTAAATTGAATTGAATTGGGTTTTACGGCGCACCAAAACATGAACGGTTATATGGCGTATAAAAGGAATGAACGTGCCAGGCTCATCACACACAATAGTATAAATGCCAAGAAAATATGTCAGCACATTGTTGCGAATCGAATCGCCCCGCTTCTAAAATGAGGATAACTTTTGAAAATTGGCCAAGTATACAAATCAAGTTATGAATATGTCTAGAAATTGAAAGTCATTCGCACATCCTAAAATAAACAGAATTTAGAATAAATTAAGCATTCAAAATAACTTAAATGCATACATTTGATTTGTACCCAATACGTACCAGTTCATGTTCAGTTTTTTAAAACACATATCAAATACACACATCCAATATGGTATGTATAGATAAGGTCGAAATTATACATATGTGATATAACAATAAAGCAGACACGTCAAAGTCACCTGTTAGCAGTTATAACGTACAATATAAAATTGTATGAACGGCATTCTATTAAAATATGGATTGTTATTGTCTGAAGGTTTTTCCAAATCACTTGTGTCAAGTGATTGTGTTGATAATCCGTTATCAACACATAGTCATTGCTTCAGAAAGCATTGAATTATTATCCATGGAAACCCCAAGTTAACCCTTTCCGATGTCTATTGTCTGAATCCCACGCACACATAGAATTATGGCAAACAAAACAGATCGAAATATAGTTAGTAAGTTTAAACCTCCACCACAGCCCCGCCCCACCGTCCCCGCCAAAATAATTTCCTACCAACCTTGTCTATACCTTTCCCCATGTTTGCCTACCGCACTCTGGCTAATAAGCGACACCAAAACTGTATTATATTCTTATGAATATATGCGTTGCAAAAACAACCAATGAAAAACGAAATAAACGTGAATGTTTTCAAAATAAATACATTATTTATCGGACAAACATGAAAAGAATATATTCCACTAATAAATCATAATGTATCACATCATACTGCAGACTTAACATTTTGTTATCTCATGTTTGTATTATACAAATAAATTATTTTAAACCGAAAGTAGAGTACTGGAAAGTCCCACAGAGTATTAAAAAAACATAGGGATATATAACATAGTTTGTTATCACGATAACTATATACACAAACTAAATCAAACACAATACATTAATATAAGAACTTGATTTACTATTCAAACATACCTGTAATGTTGTTTTTTTGATACTTCCAAGGTCACCATTTACTGTTACATAAAAATAAATCAATTCATACTCTCGTCAATAGCAAGTTAATATACACTAAACCAAATTGCTAAGTACCAACCTAAGAATATGTCAATAATATTCTCACTGTTTTGTGTATGTTGAGCTTGATTAGAGATACGGTTAAACTGCAAAATAACGAGCGTAAATCGTCTGCTCTGATTGCATGAACATATTTTAAAACTTTTAAGTCAATGTGTTTTCTTAGAAATAAGTTAGAACACTTATACAACTGGGTATACAGGATTTTATTAAGTACTTCGAATTAGTGAAGCTTTCGATGTTCCTAATTCTAAAATATGCAAGTTAAAATTATTTTGACCTCACGTTTTACTAGCATTACCACTACAAATGCGTTTGCAAAAGAAATTATTACAGTTACTTGAATTTCAAACAACATTCAATTTAAAGGGAGATAATTTAAGATTATCCATATTCATTTTTTTAAAGACGGAAAATCTGCGATAAATGGGTCAATTTTTTATGTTTTTTTCTATTATTTCATACCAATTTTAAGAATTTTATATCTTTAAGCGATCTTTGACTCATGTTATGTGTTTTATCAGTAAATTTCATGTTTTCATATAAAGGGAGGGTAACTCTCAAAAGATGTAACAATTTAAACAAAAAATTAATGTTTTACAAACTATGGGTCAAAATAAAATACTTAAAATCTATTCTAAAATATATTTTAAATAAGAAAATTAGTTGAGATACAAAAGTTGATACTTAGACATTTTGTTCAGTGTACATATCCTTGATGTTTTCATCATGTTTACAAAACATAAACATCTGTTCAAAATTGCACAAGTGAAACATTTCACTTTCACACGTTAATATAACCTGTGTTAACGATGAGTCTATTGTACATAGTAAAAAATGATTAAACGAGGTGGGAAGTGGGTATAAGGGAACGTATTGCCCTTTTAGTTTTCCACTCAAAAATATTTAGGCATACATTTGATTTGTACCCAATACGTACCAGTTCATGTTCAGTTTTTTAAAACACATATCAAATACACACATCCAATATGATATGTATAGATAAGGTCGAAATTATACATATGTGATATACATAATAAAGCAGACACGTCAAAGTCACCTGTTAGTAATATTTATTCATGAACATTTCAGCGTCAAAATAGGCAATTAAATTTAGGGGAAAATCTTCCAAAATGCACCACTGTCAAGCAGGGGCGTAGCTGGCCGATCCAATCAATTAAGGTCAACAGATGCGAAGATTCTAGCGGATATTGGTCCCCAAAATCTCCCAAAATCCACCACTGTGCAGGGGCGTAGCTGGTCGATCTAATTAAAAACGGTCTACAGATACGAAGATTCTAGCGGATATTGGTGCCCAAAATCTCCCAAAATGCACCACGGTCCAGGAGCGTAGCTGGACAATCCAATAAATTAAGATCCGCAGATGCGAAGATTCTAGCGGATAGTGGTCCCCAAAACCTCCCAAAATGCACCACTGTACAGGGGCGTAGCCGGGCGATCCAATCAATTAAGGTCCACAGATGCGAAAATTCTAGCGGATATTGGTCCCCAAAATCTCCCAAAATGCACCACGGTGCAGGAGCGTAGCTGACCGACCCAATCAATTAAGGTCAACAGATGCGAAGATTCTAGCGGATATTGGTCCCCAAATAGGCTGTGAGCTAGTAGGAGTATGATTTTCTGAAAGAACATACAGTAAGTTTCAATAGGAGAAATGTGTGCCATCTGAGCGTTGGGGCTTTAGTGAGTTTTGGGGGAAAACACTGCTTTTTTAGAACGAAAATCGCCGAAATCTGGAATTATTGTTTAGAAAAAGAATGGAATATATAAGAACCAATTTGAATTGATGGAATCTTTCTCGGAACGCATCTCCACGTGTCCCACCATATAATTTATGGATCCGATACTTAAATATTGAGATTTTGGGGAAAACTTAAAAAATTGAATACTCGAAATCGCTGATTTCTGTAATACATTGGGGATATTTAACTAAAAATTAGAAAAATATCTAATACAATAGAAAAAAGAAATATTGTAACCTTTTTTGGGCAGGGTACGGTCCAGTGATTAAGTAGAAAAAAGTCCCAAGCCGCATGATGTTTGGAAATGCCTTAATTTTGGGGTGAAAAATTTGCATTTTTGTCAAAAAATCGCCGGAATCTGGAATTATTGTTTTAAATAAGTTTAAACACAAACTTATCAAACTGAAGCAGTAGAATGTTGCACAGCATACATATTCAAGATTTTTCTGACACACTATATAACATATGTGCTCAAATATTGGCATATTAGAGCAAAATGTTAAAAAAAATTACAAATATCGCTGATGTCTGTAATCCATTGGGGGTATTGGGTTAAAATATAGAAACAAATTTTATACAATTGAATAAGGACACGTTGTAATATTTTTGGATAGGCAAAGGTCAAATAATTAAGTAGAAAAAATCCTGAACCGTATGATGCTTGAAAATGCCTTAATTTTTAGGCGAAAGATGTATATTTTTGTCAAAAATCGACGGAATCTGGAATTAATTTTGAAAATAGTTTTAACATAAACTTATCAAATTAAAGTAATATCGTGTTTCATGGCATACCCATTCAAATGTTTCCTTGCATCATATATAACATATCTGCTGAAATAAGGAAATATGTTGGAGAAAATCACTTCATGATGTATGTAGACATACTGCAGGAATACAAACATCCGTTAGAAAATGAGACCTCTGAAATTGCTCTTCGTTAACGTTACCGACGTCACACTGCTATTCAACGTTCACAAACGATTTGTTTGTATGTTTTTCACGTTTTACAAATTTAAGGTTATATATGACGGTCTATTTATTTGTGGTGGAGGCAAAATACCCACTTTTCCTAGTTAGAACCAATACTGTACACCTCCCGCCATCCGTAAGAATCGACACTTCCTCACTTCCAAGTCGAGCTCCCAGTGGGATTCGAACCCGCAGCGGTGAGAGGCGGGAAGGTTTACAACGCAGTTCGTCGTTAAGCCCTCGGCCACGAAGAAGCTTCGTTCACAATTGAACAGTGTATCGAAGTTTGTAACTTTTTACAACTGACCACTATGTCAGATACAGTGAAGAATTTACATGAAAAATCAATTGTTTTTGATAAAATGTGTGTCACGGTGTTGGATAAATGATTTTAACAATAAGTTGTCTTTTGATGTTTGTTTTTTTAAGTAACATGTCTGATATTTCCACAATATAAAAGTAGTGGCTAAACTTTTTCCATCAGTCATGGTAATAGCAGTTGCGTCCGAGGCGAGTCACCTCGCTGAACGAATTTTAGACCTAGACCGTTATGTCTTAAAGCTACACAATCCCGATAAAAGGCACACTGGTACTGAAAAAAACTAACGGTTATTACGAATGTTGTACCAAGTGATTACTGTGTACGTGTGGGCTCATATATACAACATGCGCGTTACCTAAATTCACTGAATATTAATGAGATAAGGCGGTACTGAATGGGAAAGCTTTCAGATACTTTGTGAATCGACCACTGGTCTTATATCGTGTATAAAAGCGGATTTTAGCAGACGACATTTGACCACCGAACTGATGAGACCACTCTTTTGTAGAAAGCTCTAATACGAAATACAAGTCATTAGAAATTGGGAAGGATGCTAAAGATGGACTCAAAACAACCTTATAAGTCCATATTTATATAATCCGAAACAATACCTGTAATTAAACGCAGCGGCCTTTTAGAAAAAGACCCTTTCCAACTATCCTGTTGCATCAACGAAACTATTATACAAACAAGTAATCCTCCATTTGTATGTGTGTGTGTGTGTGTACTGTATATTGAACAAAACACAAGGGAGACATTGTTTATCAAAACTGGAATATTGGTAGAGGGGTCCCCAACCAAGGGTCATATTTAATTGTAAAGATCGAAATACAGTATTTGAAGTTATGCATGCATGGTTACACATATTAGTAGATTATAAATCACTTTTTTTTAAATAAAGTTGTCTTAATTTATGCATGACATGAAATATTGAAAAATAAAATAGAGAGAGAGAGAGAGAGAGAGAGAAAGAGAGAGACAAACATACAGAGAGAAAGACAGAGAGAAAGAAAGATGGACATAGAGAGACGGAGAGAGGGAGAAGGTAAGAGACAGAGAAAGAGAGAGAGAAAGAAAGAGAGAGACAGGCAGACAGAGAGAGAGAAAGAAAGATAGACACAGAGAGACAGAGAGAGGGAGAAGGTAAGAGATAGAGAGAGTGAGAGAGAGTAGAGAGGAAGAAAGCGAGAGGGAGGGATTGGGGAGGGAGATGAGAGAGATGGGGTTGAAGGAAGGAGGGAGTGTGGGAGGGATTAAGAGAAAGAGAGAAAGAGAGAGAGAGAGAGTTTGTTTCTATATATAGTCTTATACACATAGGAACCGTAGGGCCCCACACCCCAATGTTTCGGGGTGGGCCTCAGATGTATGTTTTACGGAAAAAATGCAACAAAAAATATATGAATAGCCAGCATGAACATTACAATTCAGATTGATCAGATTTTAAAATCAACAGAAAATATTTTACTCAATCTGTGAAATCAACGATACTTCCTGCTGAAAAAAATATTTGAAAGATGTTAGCTTCCGCCTGTATGGCAGGGTTAACTAAAAACTGAACGTTTTATTAGAGTTATTAAACTTTAAATACTAGTAATTAACGTTTCCTAAGTTAACTTATGTAAATCTTTAATTTTCTTTAATTAAGTTAAATGATTTGTAAAGTAATTTTAAATGAAAACAAGTCGGTAGACATCCTTGAAATTTAACCTAGGAATATCACTTATTTTGGTATCCGGTGGAATTAACCTCCCTCTCCGCCCTGGAATTTGTTTTGATTTCCTTCCTTCAGTGTGTTGCATTTCCCTCTATGTACTAGTATATATTTGTTTTTATTAAAGTACATTCCCAATTCAACCAAGGCTACAGCCTCTGTGTGCACCAGTGTGTCCCAGTGTAGCTACGGACCTGGAAAAGCAGACTATTGAAAAGCACAGGGTCCTTCGCGATTGGACATATTTATGTATAAGTAACTTATTTAATACACTTTATGTTAATCGGCCTTCGTAGCGCAGTAGGTTAACGCGTTATTCTAGGTATGCTTACCCGCGGCTCTGAACTTTATTTTTGAAAGCAAAAATGTTTTATGAATGTTCTTTTATTATGAAGAAGTGGTAATAAAATGGCTTTGAGATTCATCAAATTTAAATGTTAACAAACATATAGATAAAAGCACGTACACAAGCACGGCCAACGCACGCACCCGTAAACACACGCGCGCACGCAAGCACGCGCGCGCACATACACTCTCCCATATGTTAGTTAATATTAACATTTGAAATTTGTGTAAACGGTGTCGGAAATAAATTTAGAAAAAGACGAATACTTTGTCCGTCCGCAATAACGGGATCCTGCGACTGCGTGAAATACATTTGAGATATCGAAATAAAATGTTATTTGTGTATCCTTGGCAATATGGAGATGACGGACGTCATTGTTTTTAAATGTGATTGCCATGGCAACACAGTGGGAAACAAAGCCAGGTCAGGATATATGTGACATGTTTCATGAAGAGACTTTCAATTTATAAAATTTACTCCAGAACGATAGTGTTTTACACTTTTGTTGTATTGCCAAGAAGCTCCTGAATTGTGTAACGGAAGGATAAACGGGTGGGCGACCTTCGTGTGTATACCCCACATCCTAAAACCTACGATTTGCGAAAAATAATATTGCTGGCCTTTTTTCAACAAAAGCAAATTCCACATTTATAACTATTAATTTGAACAATACCCTTCAAGTGTCTCATTTTAAACAATAATTTCTCCCTGTCCAGTGTCAACACCTGAGCATGTATTTCACTGTACATACTATTTGCTACTGATACACACTCTCTGTATATGTGTATATGTATAATATGTGTGTGATTTTGTATTGTTTCAAGGATATTATAGGAAATAAATATATATAAGGAACATATGTGGAATACGCGGGTAAGTGTGTATAATGCTCTACATAGTGATGTATTTACCTTATGCTTATCTAATTCCACCCCTCCCCCCACCCCCTCCACCCCCACGCCCTCACTTCTGTTGAACAAACATGTATATATTTACATAACACGCCATTGAATATCCTCATCGAGTTGAACAGTCTCTAGTTGTCGGATATCTGAGCAAATTGCTATATAAACGTTTAGGCTTATATATCCGTAATCACTGGGTGGTACAGTTTCAAAGTTACCGAAGCGTTTATCACGCCTATTATGGAAAAGGTCTCGATATGCGCTACGACAACATACCAGCCTAAACAAACTATACAACACATCCAGCAAAGAACTTCATCTATAGGCTTTCTTGCGTTTAAAATACCTTGAAATTGTATTATTTTATCGTGGACGTCACGTTAATGTACGTTTTCTGACGTAATGTGACGTTATAAGTTATGTAATAAATAGAATCTAACATTCGTTCTCATTCATTGTTGCATTTATTATAAACTCGTTAGCAAAAATGATATAATGATCGGCAAGAGCCTAGCATTATATAATTTTGCAAACTCGTTTAATAAATTCAATAATGAATGAGCACTCATATAAGATCCTCTATATATATAATAAATAATGAAAATACTTGATTTAATGCCTTAACTTGTACTTAAAATGCATATTGCATCGAAATGGTTTTCATTGTCACAGGTTGGATATCACCAATTCAATTGCTGAAGTACCTTAAGTCAGTTTTCACAAACAAATTATAACATTAGAAAGCTTAAGTTATCAACATTTTGTTTTTTTATAGATTTTCGTAAAGCATATGATTTTGTCAACAGAGAAAGACTTCAGGATAGTGGCGTTTCTAGTAAAATGTTGATAGCAGTTAAGTCTTTATATACGTCTGTATCATCATGTGTAAGAGTGAACAATTTTTCAACCGAATGGTTCAACGTTAATGCTGGTTTAAGGCAAGGCTGTCCGCTGTCTCCTCTACTTTTTAACTTGTTTATTAATGATTTGGCATTAAAAATCAAATCACTGGGGAAAGGTATAGAACTTGATGACGGTGAAAAGGTGTGTATATTATTATACGCTGATGATATTGTCCTAATTGCCGATAGTGAGCACGATCTTGAATTTATGTTGCATGAACTTCATAACTGGTGTGATAGTAATAGAATGTCTATAAATAATAATAAAAGTAATGTTGTTCACTTTAGGCCAAATTCTGTCCAAAGGACAAAATGTATTTTTATGTGTGGACCAAATACTGTTGATACCATTGACCGATATGTTTATCTTGGTCTAACTATGACTGAATATTTGGATTATTCCATTACTGCTAAACTCGTTTCTCAAAGTGCTAGTAGAGCTTTAGGTTTGCTTATAGCTAAATATAAAAGTATGGGTGGTATGCCCTATGATGTTTATACAAAACTGTACGATTCTCTTGTCTGGCCTGTTATTTCATATGGAGCTTCTATATTGGGAAATAAAGCATTCTCTTGTATAAATGCTATACAACATAGAGCCATGAGGTTTTACTTAGGAGTAGGCAAATACACTCCAGTGGCCGCGTTATCAGGTGATATGGGCTGGATACCTCCTTGTATTAGACAATAGAAAAATGTTTGTATCCATTGGAGTCGTAATGTAAATCTTAACAATACAAGGATAAATAAACGCATTTTTGTTTGGGCTTATTATAAAGCTAACCAACATTGTAAAAATTGGTTCCACTCTGTTGTTGATAAGTTTAAAAGAATTGGCTTAGATGCATACACGAATATAAATCTTTCCTTTCCAAAGTTAAAATTTGTTGAAGATGTTACAACGGCTCTAATGGATTTATATGTAATAGATTGGAAGAATAGTATAAACAGAGTAACAGGAGTAAGTGGAGTAAGTAGAAACAAGTTAAGAACATACAGGCTATTTAAATCAGAGTATGAAGGTGAATCATATTGCAAACTTATATTACCTTTACAGCACAGAGCTGCATTTGCAAAGTTTAGGTGTGGTGTGGCACCGTTGAGAATCGAAACAGGTCGATATGAAACTATTGCAGAAAATGAGCGTTTTCGTCCATTTTGTATTCACAAGGTTGAGGACGAGATGCATGCTGTTTTAGAATGTGCTATGTATGGTGATATTAGAAAACTCTTATTTGATAAAGCATTGTCTGTATATCCAAATTGTATAGATGTAAACGAAACAGACAAAATGTTATTTTTATTTTCCAATAAAGATATGATACGCGTGAGTGCCAAAACCTGTTGTAATATTCTCAAAAAGCGAAACTCTGTTTTATATTCTTAATTATTTGTTACTATTATTATTTATTTTACTTGTAGTAAGCTGGTAAGCGTTCTTTTTTTTAAAGTTAATTTCATCATATTTTATGCTGTAAATAATGCAATCATTATTAGATAAGAAATAAGGTTTTATAACGACGTTGAGAAGTCGGTGCTAATCAGTACACTCCAGATCTGATCTGGGTTGTTATCTGATTTTTTATACTATTTCTTAAGGTTTCAGTAGCCGTTGCGATTCGCTGACTCACATATTAATATTTCTATTTTAAGTACTTTTTAGACAACATGTCAAGATTAGCACCGGCCGCTCAATTTTTACTATGTATAAATGTGTGTGATAATAATATTTTAGAAAATGATTTTATAAATTAAAACAGTAATATATGTGTATGCATTGACTACTGGACCTACTGCTGTGGCTTTTTGTGAGTCTTATGACACGGCTGTGGCAGTCGGTTCAGACGCTCAATATTTTAACATTGTGAACAGTCATATGTATATTGATATTGTATAGTCTCTTGTAATTCTAAAAAGAATGGCACAGTTGTATTTTATGATTTTTTTTGTATTGTAGATAATAGTGTACTGTGATGAGACTTAAATAAACTATTAAACTTAAAACAAACTAGACACACCACTGTATCACGATACGCATCATTTAATCCGCGAAATGCATTGCGTGACTGAAAATTAATCCACGCCTGGAGTTGGAATGTCGGTGAATTGTTTCTCCGGTAGAATTGAATGTGTATCTGGCAAGGTTTTCAATGCCATAAGGAAGACAGATGGATATGTGTATCTATTTAAACTAGATTCTGTGAAATCTTTTCAAAATGGGTAACTTTTGCATTCACCGACAACAAACTAAGTGTATTTTAAGATCACGGTAACATAGTTTTCCGGACGTTGTTGAACAGATGACGTGGCCCTGATAAGTGTACCGCTATACTAATCCCTTACTGCAATAGGAGAATAGGAGAATTGTGCGATGGTTTATGAAATGACAATTTTTATATATGCACCATATCCACCCGAGACTCGAAGGCGGATATGGGGGCAGATACAAAAAATTACCATATAGTAATATATAAGTATCGTTAATAACCATCTGTTAATAACCATCTGTTTAATTTAGGGGCTCTGTCAACAGCTAAACTTAGGCGAAACAATATCAACAAAAATAATAATACGTAAGTTTTGTGTCGCCTCCCACCGCCGCGGTTTCGAATCCCAGTTAGCGCTCGACTTGTAAGTTAGAAAGTTTCGTTCCTTATAGATAATGGAGCTGCCTACATCATTAAAAAACGAGCATCATACTTAGCCTAAAATATGCTGCAAAATTACGTTAAACACGTTAAACACGATTCAAACAAATCAGTTTTAAATCATTTAATTTGTGAACGTGTAAAATACATCTGATTCGTCATATTTAATGAACAAGCATAAAGCTTTTAGCGTAAACTATTTATCTCTTTTATAAAACATATAGGTCTATAACGATGTTTGCGTGAAGCATGGATTATTCGCATGAATCATTTCGCGTAAGATGATACCGACACAATATACAAAACAGTATCGGCACCTGGAGTCTAAATGGAATATAGTAAACGAATTTCGTGAAACTGTTCACTTACACCCGTGTTGAATGGACTGATCGTGGATTTTTATGGATTACACGCTGATTCACTGACACTGTTTGTAAAATGATAAATCGATAACGGATACAGTTTCAGATTCGACCTTGGATAAAACAATATATCGAACAACGCAGGTACATTTGAATTTGATCATTTTTTCATATTATTTCACGGGGCTTTCCAAAACTCTACTTTCGGTTTGAATTACCTATTTTTAATTTTATTAAGCTATAATAATAATTAATTTAACAGTTAAGTTTGTATATGTCCTGTGCCTTACCATTGATTCGAATAATTATTGCAGATAACAAGGTAGTTTTACTTTCGTTTTCCATTGGCTTTACATTATAATTAAACATCCGCATACTAATTCTCACAATATCTTCAGATAAGTGTTGACGTGTGCATTAATTATTTTCGCCAAACTACGTAGGATCGAACGTATTTATTACACCAGAATATGGAAATATTTAGAAAAGCAAGTAACCTGATAGTAACGAAAGGCAAAACATAATATATATTAGGAGATGCATTGATAAGGTAGGTTACTTATATTTCGATATATTACGTTTCTCGGATTTATATGTATCCTCCTCCCCTTTTCTCTACCCTCCAAACAACAAAAGTACAACACATCGATTGCTTTTATATTCTCTAGGTGTATGTGTGCGTGGTAAACTACTCAACCGCGTTATTTTAACATTACAATGTTCTCAAACTGTAATGTAAGTGTGTGTGTAATTCTTTGGTGTATAGTACCCCTAACAATGGGAATCTGTTATTGATAATGGATTAGAATCACTTCCATTTTGAATGAGCGGACCAAATATATTATCAATAGAAAACTAATAAAGCAATCGATATCTCACTATTATATTATTCATTCAGTTTAAAGAATGTATGAGGGTACGGACCCCCTTTTCGTACGACGGATTCCGACCCATATTAGCCAGTATTCCGTACGCCGGGTTGTGGTACGCAGTACGCCGACATCGCAGTTTTTCAGACGCGTACGCCGTATTTTTCTCAACAAATATTTTTTTCCATCCAAAATGCTAATTTATGTCTCAGATTGCTGGAAATGCCATTTCAGAGCACCTAGTTTTCAAAATTTTCTTGGGGGGAGGGGGGGGGGGGGGGGTGCATGCCCTCGGACACCCCTAGAGAGCTCGGGCCCTGCGCGGCCTCGCATGGTTCAAATAGTATTCCAGATGCCAACCCTCTGTTAGGGAGTATTCCAGATGGGGGGGTGCATGCCCTCGGACACCCCTAGAGAGCTCGGGCCCTGCGCGGCCTCGCATGGTTCAAATAGTATTCCAGATGCCAACCCTCTGTTAGGGAGTATTCCAGATGCCATGCCCAAAAAAAGCCAGTACTCCAAATGCCAGGGGTGGTGGGGTTGGTACCCTCATGTATATACATGTACGAATACAGAATACATGAGCATGCATGCTTTATCTGTGTACAATCTTTTAAATGCTATTATCTTCAACTTGACATTTAAGTAGGTATCCTGTTCGTATGCATGTTATTGATCTATTAAGGAAACTATGACTCAATATATGCTTTATCCTTTGTAAGTGTATTGATGTTTATTTTGTATTTAGTGTGATATGAGGAGTGTTATATAATTAGAATGGTTGCTATATAGTGTGGATTGAGCATGGTTGTTATATATTACAGTTCTGCCTGTGATTCTGGGGTAATTAACAATTCCCTTGGGAAATAAATCCCTAGGGAAATTATAAGATTTTGCCGAAACTACTTTTTTAATTACATTGTTGTGACAGTTGTGGTGTATTCTTGCGCGAAGTTCAAAAGTCAGGCAAATTAGACCCCTAGTGAATCAAGAAATATTTATTGAATTAAAGGCACATTCTTGTAAATAAATATAATATATCAGTTAATCAACATACGGCACTCGTTTTTTATTTAACTAGATATGTGAACTGGCCAAGGGAATTATATCCAGTAATACGCAAACAGTGTTGATTAACCTCTATATAATGAGAATTGTTGTATGATGGTTGTTATAATGTCATATGAGAATGTTTTTTATATAATGTGATATGAGAATGGTTGTTATATAGTGCTATATATGAGAATGGTTGGTATATATTATGATATGAGAATGTTGTTATATAGTGTCATATGAGAATGGTTGGTATAGTGTGATATGAGACTGGTTGGTATATAGTGTGATATGAAAATGGTGTTATATAATGTGATATGAGAATGGTTGGTATATAGTTTGATATGGGAATGTTGTTATATAGTGTGATATGAAAATTGTTGTTATATAGTGTAATATGAGAATGGTTGTTATATAGTGTGATATGAGAATGTTGTTATATAGTTTGATATGGGAATGTTGTTATATAGTGTGATATGAAAATTGTTGTTATATAGTGTAATATGAGAATGGTTGTTATATAGTGATATATATGAGAATGGTTGTTATATAGTGTGGTATGAGAGTGTTGTTATATAGTTTGATATGGGAATGTTGTTATATAGTGTGATATGAGAATGTTGTTATATAGTGTGATATGAAAATGGTTGTTATATAGTGTCATATGAGAATGGTTGGTATAGTGTGATATGAGACTGGTTGGTATATAGTGTGATATGAAAATGGTGTTATATAATGTGATACGAGAATGGTTGGTATATAGTTTGATATGGGAATGTTGTTATATAGTGTGATATGAGAATGTTGTTATATAGTGTGATATGAGAATGGTTGTTATATAGTGTGATATGAGAATGTTGTTATATAGTGTGATATGAGAATGGTTGTTATATAGTGTGATATGAGAATGTTGTTATATAGTTTGATATGGGAATGTTGTTATATAGTGTGATATGAGAATGGTTGTTATATAGTGTGATATGAAAATGGTTGTTATATAGTGTCATATGAGAATGGTTGGTATAGTGTGATATGAGACTGGTTGGTATATAGTGTGATATGAAAATGGTTGTTATTTCGTGTGATATGAGAATGGTTGTTATATAGTTTGATATGGGAATGTTGTTATATAGTGTGATATGAGAATGTTATTATATAGTGTGATATGAGAATGGTTGTTATATAGTGTGATATGAGAATTTTGTTATATAGTGTGATATGAGAATGGTTGTTATATAGTGTGATATGAGAATGTTGTTATATAGTTTGATATGGGAATGTTGTTATATAGTGTGATATGAAAATTGTTGTTATATAGTGTGATATGAGAATGGTTGTTATATAGTGTGATATGAAAATGGTTGTTATATAGTGTCATATGAGAATGGTTGGTATAGTGTGATATGAGACTGGTTGGTATATAGTGTGATATGAGAATGGTTGTTATATAGTGTGATATGAGAATGGTTGTTATATAGTGTGATATGAAAATGGTTGTTATATAGTGTCATATGAGAATGTTTGGTATAGTG
Source organism: Cyrtodaria siliqua (assembly GCA_037043455.1). Taxonomy (NCBI): domain Eukaryota; kingdom Metazoa; phylum Mollusca; class Bivalvia; order Adapedonta; family Hiatellidae; genus Cyrtodaria; species Cyrtodaria siliqua. Next base: position 71,317 of record JAWPHD010002240.1, read on the forward strand.
TAATATGAGAATGGTTGTTATATAGTATGATATGAGAATAGTTATTATATAGTGTGATATGAGAATGTTGTTATATAGTTTGATATGGGAATTTTGTTATATAGTGTGATATGAAAATGGTTGTTATATAGTGTTATATGAGAATGGTTGGTATAGTGTGATATGAGACTGGTTGGTATATAGTGTGATATAAAAATGGTGTTATATAATGTGATATGAGAATGGTTGGTATATAGTTTGATATGGGAATGTTGTTATATAGTGTGATATAAAAATTGTTGTTATATAGTGTAATATGAGAATGGTTGTTATATAGTGTGATATGAGAATGTTGTTATATAGTTTGATATGGGAATGTTGTTATATAGTGTGATATGAAAATTGTTGTTATATAGTGTGATATGAGAATGGTTGTTATATAGTGATATATATGAGAATGGTTGGTATATAGTGTGATATGAGAATGGTTGTTATATAGTGTGATATGAGAATGGTTGTTATATAGTGTGATATGAGAATGTTGTTATATAGTTTGATATGGGAATGTTGTTATATAGTGTGATATGAAAATTGTTGTTATATAGTGTAATATGAGAATGGTTGTTATATAGTGTGATATGAGAATGTTGTTATATAGTATGATATGAGAGTGTTGTTATATAGTGATATATATGAGAATGGTTGTTATATAGTGTGATATGAGAATGTTGTTATATAGTGTGATATGAGAATGGTTGTTATATAGTGTGATATGAGAATGTTGTTATATAGTTTGATATGGGAATGTTGTTATATAGTGTGATATGAAAATTGTTGTTATATAGTGTAATATGAGAATGGTTGTTATATAGTGTGATATGAGAATGTTGTTATATAGTTTGATATGGGAATGTTGTTATATAGTGTGATATGAAAATTGTTGTTATATAGTGTAATATGAGAATGGTTGTTATATAGTGTGATATGAGAATGTTGTTATATAGTATGATATGAGAATGTTGTTATATAGTGTGATATGAGAATGTTGTTATATAGTTTGATATGGAAATGTTGTTATATAGTGTGATATGAAAATGGTTGTTATATAGTGTGATATGAGAATAGTTGTTATATAGTGTGATATATGAGAATGGTTGTTATATAGTGTACTATGATAATGTTGTTATATAGTGTGATATGAGAATGGTTGGTATCTAGTGTGATATGAGAATGTTGTTATATAGTGTGATATATGAGAATGGTTGTTATATAGTGTGATATGAGCATGTTGTTATATAGTGTGATATGAAAATGGTTGTAATATAGCGTTTAGTGAATGTTGTTATATAGTGTGATATAAGAATGGTTGTTATTTAGTGTGATATGAGTATGGTTGGTATATAATGAGAATGATTGATATTTATTTTTATATAGTGTGATATGAGAATGGTTGATATTTGTTTCTACATAGTGTGATATTATAATGGTTGATTTTAGTTTTATATAGTGTGATATGAGAATGGTTGATATTTGTTTCTATATAGTGTGATATGAGAATGGTATATATTTTTTTCTATGTAGTGTAATACGAGAAGGGTTGATATTTGTTTTACATAGAGTGATAATGAGAATGGTTGATATTTGTTTCTATATAATTGATATACACGGCAGTCAACCACAAACACACACAGAAACAAAGAACACATTTAAAGATGAATAAAAGGCCAAATAAGACATCACAAACACAAAAGGGTTGACAATAGGGCTACCGCCTTGGAACGGTCAGTGGCAAAAAAGCCGCTGGGGGAGTTTATGGTGATAATAAGTGTTGTCTTTATCTAAGTTATAAGTTATTCCTGGAATGTTAACATCTCCTTTATAATTCCAGATCACTGATTTATCAGTATGAAGTTTTTCGCGACAACCTTTTCTTGCTCCTATCCATATAACTTGAGTTTTGATGAAATTTACTTTTAAACCGGAGCAGAGGTAAAATTTGTCCACTGTCTGAAGGGCAGTATTAAATGATTTGTTCATCATCCTCTAGAAAAAGAGAGGAGTCATCGGCATATTGGTTTAATAAAGTATCTTACACGTATATCATTTATATCGGGGTGATATTTCAAAGCGGCGCTTAAATTTCAACACATATTATAAAAAAATATATGGAGAAAGAGGATCGCCTTGTCGAACACCTCTTTGGACTGGAAATAAATCTGAACAATGTCCGTTATTCAGTACGCAACTAGATACATTATTATAAAAAGTGTGAAACCAGTTTAAAATTGAATCTCCAAGATTAAGGAGCAGAGAGGTATTACTACAAATAACACTTGTATGAAGTCGTAACAATCACATCTGTATTGTATGTCAAAAAAATGTATGTACACTTGATATTTGAAATAAAATGTTAAAAACAAAAACAAAGATTAGGGAAACGTAAACATGTTCTACGAATTCCCATTCTAAAAAGTCAAAAGCTTTTTTCAAAGTCTAGTAAAACAAGAGTATGTTTTCTCCATCGCATGTTAAAATAAGATCGGATATAAGTCGTGTTAAATCACTCATTTGTCGTCCCTTTAAAAACCCTGTTTGACTTTCCGATATTATTTTTGAAAGTATTGTTTTAATTCGATTGGCAATAGCTGAGGATATGAGAATAGTTGATATTTGTTTCTATGAAGTGTAATATGAGAATGATTGATATTTTTTATATAGTGTGATAATGATAATGGTTGATTTTTGTTTCTATATAGTTCGACATGAGAATGGTTGATATTTGTTTCTATGCATTTCTAGTGTCATATGAGAATAGATGATATTCGTTTTATATAGTTTGATATGAGAATGGTTGATATTTATTTTATATAGTGTGATATGAGAATGGTTTATATTTGTTTCTATACATTTCTAGTGTCATATGAGAATAGATGATATTCGTTTTATATAGTTTTATATGAGACTGCTTGATATTTATTTTATATAGTGTGATATGGGAATGGTCGATATTTATTTTTATACAGTATGATACGAGAATTCCAGATATGTATTTATATAGAATGTAATATGAGAATGATTGATATTTATTTGTATATTGTTGATGTGAGAATGGTTAATATGTATTTATATGTAGTGTGATATAGATATAAATATATGAGAAAGGTAGATATGTATTCATATGTAGTGTGATATGAGAATGGTCGATATGTATTCATGTGCAGTGTGATATGAGAATGGTAGATATGTATTTATAACTTACTTTATTCTATACCTGTTGTAAGCGATTCGCTTCTAAGGTATTTCTTGATTGTCTTCCTGGGTAGAACCAGTACTAAGCAATGCATATAAAGTGTCTTGCTCAGGAACACAACACATATGGTTATGGCGGGGATCGAACCCACGATTTTTGGATCATTGGTCCAATGCTATATATGTATTGTGATATGAGTATGGTTGATATTTATATAGTGTTATATGAGAGTGGTTGATATTTGTTTATTTATGTATAATGTGATATGAGAATGGTTGATATTTATGTTTATATAGGATGATATGAGAATGGTTGACATTTATTTATATATAGTGTGATATGAGAATGATTGATATTTGTTTTATACAGTGTGATATGGGAATGGACTGGTTGATATTTGTGTCTATATAGTGTGGAAATGGAATGGATTGGTTGATATTGATATGGGAATGGACTGGTTGATATGTGTTTCTATATAGTATGATATGAAAATGGTTGATTATATCAGTACATCTGATATATCTGATGGTGATATAGCTAAGTAGTACAGCACTACATATGTTTCCGTGTTTACAGTTTAGAAGATTTAGTATTAAATGTACACTTATTAATAGTTAATGATATCGATTTGTATGTACCTATAAATTTATATGTACACATATGCTAAGCTTATACAATTAGTTGTATTTATATCGTGTAAAGTTTGTATGTGCACGTATGAAACGTTAAATAATAAATGTATATTTATACTATAACATAGTATACATATGCGTATTACAATTGTATTAAATCAAATTGCATTGTCACCATTTTATATTTGCATTCACTTGTTACTTTCTGTTGAAACAAAACAAGTAGCGTCTAATTTCGAGAATTAATGGAATATGCCATTGACTGTCGGCGAAAGTTTTGCGAATCCATTCTCAGTTATATTAGGTAGGAACAATTAATGAAATAAGTCATTTCATTTTACGTATCAAGGTCAAAGTTTAAGTTTACGAAGTTTAATGAGTCAATGACTTTAAAAGCAGGTCATGGACGTCGTTTTACCTAATATATTAAATATAATTTAATATAATTTAAACTAAGTGACTAACTGAAAATTAGATGAAAAAAAGCAGTTTAACGCATACGTTACTTTGACCCATTCATTTTCATATTTAATGTTTGCCATGTTGATATAAATAAATTTCACTTTTCTCCATGTTTGTTCACAGATATAAATGTGTACTGATCAGTACTTACACAGGAATAATGTTGTGATGTGTGACACATATGTATTCCTTTCTTATGATTTTCATATTAATACAATATGTGCATAATATTATTTACATATGTGCCACATATGTAAATGATACATATGTGGCACATATGTACCAAATATTTTTTACACATCAAAGTAATACACCTGTGACACATAGGAACTGTTCACATATGTATTTCATAAGAAACTAATATATATTCAATGCATAAAGTGTTTATATAAATTGTGAAGAAAATTCAAAATTCAAAATTTCAAAATTCGAGGGGCGTCCGTGGCCGAGTGGTTAACGTCTCTGACTTGAAATTACTTGCCCATCACCGCTGTAGGTTCGATCCCTCAGAGGCCTAGGAATCTTTATGTGAGGAAGCTATCCAGCTGGCTTGCGGAACGTCGGTGGTTCTACCCAGGTGCCCGCCCGTGCACGAAAATTGCCCGGAGGGGCACCTGGGATCTTCCTCCACCAATGGAAGCTGGAAAGTCGCCATTTGACCTTAGCTGTTGGTGCGACTATAAAATCCAATTCAATTCAATTCAATTCAAAATTCCAAAATTCCAAAATTCCAAAATTCCAAAATTCAAAATTCCAATATTCAAAATTTCAAATTCAACATTCAAAATTTCAAAATTTCAAAATTCAAAATTCCATGAATAATTTGATTTAGGTTCGGTCGATATGTGTATTTATCGACCTGAGAAAAGTGATATCGACCTCGGCGATGTGTATTTATCGACCTGAGAAAAGTGATATCGCCTCGGTCGATATCACTTTTCTCAGGTCGATAAATACACCTATCGACCTCACTAAAAGGCAATAATTTTATAATGTTTAAATGTGATAAACGCTGATACATATCATTAATATTAAATACTAATAGCAACTTCATATGATGGTTTTCTGAACATTTGCGAATGAAAGTTAAATATTTGCAGCCTAAGCTGGTGAATTCCAGGCCTGTTCCAGTGTATCTGTCTTTATGCTCCAATCATATTACAAAACTATAGTACAGTGCTTTGGAGTGTATAGAATCATTGGTAGTAAATAACCATTTCCTGTTTAAATTCAATTTTCTTAGCTCATATACTAGTATTTTAGATTATTTTAAAACTTTCCAGGCTTGAAGATATATCATCTCAGCATACATTTATTCAACGGTGAAATTATTTGGGACATTATTCCATGCAAAATATATCACTGCGTGCAACACCTCTCAGAAACAAGAGGCCCAAGAGGGCCTGTGGACGCTCTGCTGGCTAATATGGCTCTTATAACATCAATGAAGCGAATGACTGCAATTTACTTTTTTTGAAAGTTTTTGAAGGCCCTATCGTATTAACTAGGCAAAATTTAGCATTTTTAACTAAATCAAGGGCCATAACTCCGCTGTTACTGGTCCGATTTGGGTGGTTTTCGAACTTGTCCGAGCTTTCATTGATATTAACAATCTGATAAAGTTTGGTAACGATCGGATAAAACATGAAGACCCTATCGTCTTGAGACAAAATATTCGCATGTTTAACTAAATCAAGGGCAATAACTCCGCTGTTACTTGTCCGATCTGACTGGTTTTCGTACTTGTATTGATATTAACAAGGTGGTAAAGTTTGCTAAAGATCGGATAAAAGTGAAGGCCCTATCGCTTAACGAGGCAAAATATAGCATTTTTAACGAAATCAAGGGCCATAACTCAGCTGTTACTGGTCCGATCTGGCTTGTTTCAAACTTGTTCGAGCTTTCATTGATACTAACAATCTGGTTAAGTTTGGTAAAGACCGGATGAAAAATGAAGGCCCTATCGTCTTAATGAGGCAAACTATAGCGTTTTTAACTAAATCAAGGGCTATAACTCTGCTGTTACTGATCCGATCTGGCTGGTTTTCGAACTTGTCCGAGCTTTTATTGATATTAACGACCTGGCAAAGTTTGGTAAAGATGGGATGAAAAATGAAAGCCCTATCGTCTTAACGAGACAAAAGTTAACGACGGACGGACGAGGGACAACTCGGCATTCCATAAGCTCTGCTGGCCTTTCGGCCAGTAGAGCTAAAAAATGATTCTATACTCCCTGAATGAAGTGTGTTTTTGAAACGAAAAATTCATACTGTCACAATAAACTCAGAAATAAATATTTGCTGTTTTAACAAATGTTAGGGACAAAAGTCAAAATGCAAACATCAATAAAGGTTTGGCACTTTTAAGGATAAAATAAAATTATGTAAATATTGGTGCAAAAACGCCTATTAAAAAATCACAGTTTCAGGACAATAATTTTAGAAATTTTGCTATCATACAATTAAAAGGGTAGATCTAAATCAGAAATTAAATAGACATTTTCCTTTCATTTTAAAATTAGTCGTTTAACCCAAGTGATTCTATACCCCACAAAGCACTGTAATCCTTTGAACAGTAATAGCAGGCTTCAAGATTCCTATATATCATTCCATTTTCTTTGGTTAATCAGATTTTAGTATTGTGTTATCTCCTGTATCACGACAGGAAGCACCAACACTACAGAACTAATTATGAACTATTGGACATATTAACACAGGCATAATACATTGGACATTGGACATAGTAACACAGGTATAATACTTTGGACATAGTAACACATATATGACATTGGGCATATTAACACAAGTATAAGACATTGGACATAGTAACACAAGTATAAAACATTGGACATAGTAACACATGTATAAGGTATTGGGCATATTAACATAGGTATAAGACATTGGATATATTAACACATATATAAGACATTGGACATAGGAACACAGATATGAGCCATTGGACATAGTAACACATGTATACAGAATGATATAAGACATTGAACATATTAACACAGGTGCAAGACATTGGACATAGTTACACAGGAATACAGATGTAAAACATTGGACATTGTAACACAGTTATAAGACATTGGACATAGGTATAAGACATTGGGCATAGTAACACAAATATAAGACATTGGGCGTAGTAACTCAAGTATACGACATTGGACATAGTAACTCATGTATACATATATAAGACACTGGACATATGTAGTAACAAAGGTGCGATTGTTCATGAACCTACCGTTTACGCCCTTTATCCCCTGCTTGAACAGAACTCATTTATATGTCAATAGTACATACTGGATCTTACTAATGACTGTATATTATTGAATTATTATGTAGAATACATATGTGGCACATAAGTAAAACAGATGAATTTCGTACCTAGATATTTCTCCTTTGTAGGACTATTAATTAGTACTATTTGCATGTGAACTGTTGGGCGTAATGCCTTATGGTTGAATAAACTATCTATCTATCTATATAAAACGTTATATCAATTTTGTAATTACCTTTTAGTCGGCAATATTAAGGTTTACCACCACCAATTACATGTAAACCTCCGAGGTGTATCGAATGTAGTTCCTATAATAAAAAGTAATCCCTCCTTTTTCGATGGAAATGGGCATTATAAGTAGGGAAAAACTGCCCATTTCTATTCGATTTTGTGGTTATATGTATAAGAAGCGTATTAATAGGTTTTACTGGATCACTGATGAACATTTTCGAAATTTCGACTCTATGCTTACACTTTGTGAGCAATGAAAACAGTCGATCAATAAAAATAGCTGTACCCTTGACCTGTTTAGTAAACAAACAAGAACTTTCTTACATGTCTTGTGACCCCACGTTTTCTGGTGAATTTTCAAGTGGAAAAATAGTTTTCTATATGAACATTACACTGCTGCATTATCCATACTTGAGTTGAATTTGCAGCAAATCATTAATATGTGACACTTTAACATTGGTGTCTATGGGGAAAATAATTGGTGCTTTCATACCTTAAGTAATATAATGTGCAGTATGACGTGTGTAAACAATCAAAACGAATCAATAGGTTAAGTGAAGCGTACATGTGAAGTGTAAACTATTATCTATAACGTATCTGAATACACCCGACCTTAAAGCTACACAGTCTCTATTTTAAAGGGTAATGACTCATGAATATGAAAAATGAGTTAAATGTGAGGCAGTTTCAAATCGACGAACACCCCAAAATTCGGTATATAAGGCAGATATCGATGCGTAAAATTTCACATTTTTATTTAGCCTCCGTGCAGGTAACATCGATAAATATACGGCTTCAGAATATTTGTGATAAAAACTATAGGTGCCCGGAACGGGATTTGAACCACAGTCTTACACTTTTAAGTGTTGAACCACTAGACCACGGCTATTTATTGGTATGTTGTAGCATTTTTAAAACTAAATAGGCATTACGTAATAACTAGCGCGCACACACAAATTCATCAGGCGATAAATAACAAGTCGAGATATGGTTGTTTTGAGGCGATGTATTAGTTTCATATTGATAACATACAGTATTACACCAGTCAATGTTAATTTACACGTTCGACAAGATGGCATTTATATTTATTGATCCGCCTTGAGTTGCGTTCAAATTTGTTAAGTTATTTTGCGTCATGATAAATGGTAGTTAGTATACTATTTTATCAAGTAGCGTTATAGTTCAGTGGATAGAGCACAGGACTTGAAATCAGAAGGTCGTGTGTTCGAGCCCTGAAAGAGGCTTACTTTTTTTTCTGTAAAAAATACTGTTACCTTTGTATAGGTATGATGGACACTGGTCGTTGTCTGTACAGTAAATAATTTCCTGCACTATATTTGCTCGCTTAAATACCCGATTTCGACATGCGCTGGTGAACATGAAGTTACAAATAAGGACACGCCTACAAAGAAGAAATCGATTGATATAGAGACTGTGTAACTTTAAGCAACGGTTGTGTAATCAGGTACAATTATATACAGCAGTTACCGTTTTTGTGACTTTATGACCTTTACAATGGTTCGATGTATGTTATGTTTTAAGTAGGTTATGTTTATATATATGTATATATATACAGTAGCTATATTTAAGGCTATGCGTAATTAAATACACTAAAGAAGATAAAGCATATGTAAACATTTGTATATGCTTCCTTATATGTTTTAAATAGCTTTATATTACTTTAAATTGCTTTCGTTCTTATAATGTTAAACAACATAACGGATTGTGATTACTAACTCTACGGGTCAAACATCCTTACTTAGCAGAGCGTCTTCTGTCTGTTTCTCCAATTGTGCCTACTCCCCTAATAATGGAAACGTTGTCGATTCGAGCCGCTTTTATTTAACATATGACAGAGAGTGTAAGAAAAATGTTCTATGATGCATCTTTATTCTCTCATTGTCTCTGGTAGAGACTCACAATAGTTACACATTGGCAACTATTGCATTTGGGTCGCTACTCATTGAGATGCACGCAATCTCGCATTGGTAGTAGTTTTATTCATGTTTCGACATGTATAGTGTGTAGACAAATAAGACACTGTATATGAATATGACAATGTTCTAAATAAACTAATTTTACATGCAAAGTATTTCATATATAAATGTAAGTTAGACGGAAGATTACCATTGTTCGGAAATGTCAAACTACAAATTAAATACATATGTCAAACTGAAAAAATAAACGCAATTAAAAGTTTTACATTTGATAAATTCGAAAAACCTTGGTTGACTTATAAATCCCTACTTAATAATAAGTTTTGTTTTAAATATTAAGAGTTACACTGTGCAACACATCTATCTTGTTTCATCTATCTTGTTCCTTCTTCTTGTTTTTTGTTTTGTCTTTTTTGACAAAAGAAAAATCCCAAGAAATGTGTAATAACTGTTAAATTATGTTCCCCGCTGTTCCCACTGAATATGGAAGAGTCACACCTCCATAGAAATATCTTGTCTTTTCTTTATATATTTAGTGGATAACACCATTTATCTTTCACAGTCAACTTTTGAAAAACTCAGCGGAGATGGTATGTGGATCTTGTATAAAAACTGAAACACTCATAGTTGATTATGTAAGCATTGTATCTATCTACGTTAAACAATTCTTTATACAAGATATATATGCTGGGTTTTGAAAAAAAATATATATATTTCTTTACAATTATCAATGAAGGCGTATTAAAGTAACAAAATAAATATTTTGAAAATTTTGTAAATATCAAGATTTAAAGGGACACACAGCAATCTGGTGTATTTGTAAATATTTTTTTTTTTTGAAAGACCCTCAGATTGCAGAGAGCCCCTTTATCAAAATTGTATTTTAAATCTTCTTTTGAATATTGTAAAGAAATATAAAAAAAACTTCCCATTTATATAGTTTCTAATAGATATGCATTTTTTTTTTCTTCTAAATATTTTGAAAACTGTTTATATATAATAAATATTATGCATATTACATCTATATCTGTACGGTTTGTTGACACATTACGGGGTGAATAAATGGATTACCATTAATTTGGTGATCGAAATTAAAAAAAAGAAATAAGACACTGTAGAGGAGGAGGTACAACATGTATTTGTCGAGAAATTTGCAAAAAACTTAGATTCTTATAAGATAATATTTTAGTCAGACATGGAACTACTGTTTATAGACTAATTTGTATTGCTACGGAAAAAATATGTCATGTTAAGTGAGTTGTTTCTAATTATGTTTCTCTCTCTCTCTCTCCCTCTCTTTCTCTCTCTCTCTCTCTCTCTCTCTCTCTCTCTCTCTCTCTCTTTCTCTCACTCTCTCTCTCTCTGTATATATATATATATATATATGTATAGTACTTATTAAAATCGATTTAAGCTAATCGGTGGGCCATATTGCCCACTGACCGTTCCAAGTCGGTAACACTGTCTTCACCAGTCTTTGTGTTGTATATTATCCTATTCATTTTATAGTTAATTTTCTCTTTGTTTGTGGTACAGTGCGGATCTACGGTGCCATAGCGTTTGAGTGCTGTGATTTCTATAGGACCATTTTTCTAATTTCACCAGTTACTCAGTCAGGTTTCATTGAAGCCTTTAATAACACCTATCGGATACTGGATGATACATTCAACATTGACAGCCCATCCTTTTCTAATATGGTATATAATATATACTCTAAAGAACTTCAACTTAACACAGCTAATTATTCTTATACTGTCGTTTCTTTTCTCGACAGAGCTTGTAGTCGAGTTGAGGACTTTAATATTTTAATATTCGTAACCTTTGTATAATAACATGTTACTACATCAGGACTACCGCTTCTATAAACTTCGAAAACCATTTGCAAAATTGTAATATCTTGTGCGACAAAGACTAACACAACCTGACGGTAAGCTCCTTCGTCATGATCACTTTCATACATAAATAAGGTATTAAACCGTCCGTCGTTAACTTTTGTTTTGTGAACACTCTAGGGCCTTCATTTTTCATTCGATCTTTACCAAACTTTAACAGGTTGTTAATATCATTGAAAGCTCGGACAGATTCGAAAACCAGCCAGATCGGAGTAATTCCATCGGATTTATGGCCCCTTGTTTTGCTGAAAAATGCTATATTAAGCCTTGTGAACACTCTAGCACCTTCTTTTATTATTTGATCTTTACCAAACTTGCATAGATAGTTAATAATTAATGAAAGCTCGGACAAGTTTAAAAACCAGCCAAATCGGATCAGTAACACCGGAGTTATGGCCCTTGATTTTTTCTGAAAACTGCTATTTTCTGCCTTGTGAACGCTCTAGCACCTTCATTTATTATTGGATCATTACTAAACTTGCAGAGATTGTTAATACTAATTATAGCTTGGTCAAGTTTATAAATCAGCTGAATTGGGTTAGTAACACTAGAGTTATGGCTTTTTTTTCCTAAAAAAATCCTTTTTCTGCCTTGTGAACACTCTAGCACCTTCATTTATTATTTGATCTTTACCAAACTTACACAGATTGTTAATATCAATAAAAGCTCGAAAAAATTATAAAACCGGTAAGATCGAAATAATTTCAACGGAGTTATGGCCCTTGTTTTGCTGAAAAATGCCATATTAAGCCTTGTGAACACTCTAGCACCTTCATTGATTATTTGAACTTTACCAAACTTGCACAGATTGTTAATATCAATGAAAGCTCGGACAAGTTCGAAAACCAGCTAGATCGAATCATTACCAGCGGAGTTCTTGCCCTTGATTTAGTTAAAAATGCTATAGTTTGCATCGTTAAGACGATATGGGCTTCATTGTTCATCCGATCTTTACCAAACTTTATTAGATTGTTAATATCAATGAAAGCTCGGATAAGTTCGAAAACCATTAATATCGGACCAGTAACAGTGGAGTTATGACCCTTGATTTAGTTGAAAATGCTGTATTTTGCCTCGATAAGACTTTATTTTTTATCCGATCTTTACCAAACTTTATCACATTGTTAATTTCAATAAAAGCTCGATCAAGTTTGAAAACCAGTCAGATTGGACAAGTAACAGCGGAGTTATGGCCCTTGATTTTGTGCTAAAAATGCTATAATTTGCCTCGTCTTACGATAGGGCCTTCATTTTGCATCTGATCTTTGCCAAACTTTACCAGATTTTATGACTACAGAGGAGTTATGGCTCTTGATTTAGTTAAAAATGCTATATTTTGCCTCGTTAATACGGTAGGGCCTTCATTTTTCATCTGATCTTTACCAAACTTTACCAGATTATTTAGTTTTGGCCCTTGATTTAGTTGATAAGCTGTATTTTACCCAAAACTTTCAAAAAAACGTAAATGGCAGTCTCTCGCTTCATTGATGTTATAAGAGCCATGTTAGCCAGTAGAGCGTCCACAGGCCCTCTTGTTTTACTAACAAAGCTATTTGATGTTTTTTTTTAGCCAAGTGCCGAAGCTAATGACAATGTACAAAATGGGGGAATTTTAGTAGCCGAATAATATACTGTTCTTTTGGGGTATACTTAAAAAGTTTCTATATTCTGCGGTTTACTAAGATTATGTTTCCACTATGCGTTATACTCAAATCTCGGCAAATTGAATTTTACGAACAGGTAAGAAGTCGAGTTTTTAAGACACCTTAAGTTTAAGTATTTTCATGTGGATACAATTATGTATAGTCGACCTATTGTTCGGGTTATGGATGCAAGTTATTTCTTAAGTTCTTTTGATGAATTGTTCTGATGTTGTAAATGATCTCGAGGTCATTGATGATGCAACCGTAAATACTGTTCAGTTTACAAACGGTCACAACTTCAATATTACTCATTATACCTCAGCTTTCACAAAGAGAAGTGGGGGTTACATAGGAATCACTCTGTCCGTACCGTCCCGTCACGTAACACATGTTTGTTCCGTCGCGTCGCGTAACATATTTGTATTACTTGCATACATTTTGAATGAGTTGTTCCCAAACATCGTACACACATAACAACTGAATAAAAAGGTTGGATATGTAGACTTTCAGTGATAGTTCTAGTTTGTAATAACAAGCAACTTATGTTATATAGAAACTTTTCATCATTTGAGAAAGCTGACGAACTTTTTTTAAAAGCTTAATCGGGTTTTCTCTCTTTATTATGTTATAGAGTTATATTACATATTTGTCTGTGATTTGTATAGGAAATACTGGGAATAGAAAAGCTATATCTACTCGTTTGCTCTTCTGGGAAATATCTCCCAGTGGGAGATATTTCCCAGTACGGAACATTGCTCGGCCTTTTCCGTCAGTGGCGGGAATGCCAAATGACGTTCCGATTGTTTTACGGACGTCGTCGTCAGATTCCGCCACTAGGAAATAACGATTACGGAAATTACCGAAGAGTGCCGGTTCCAATTGTTTTGTTTGTATGACGTAACGTCGTCTTGAATGACGTAACGTCGTCTTGGCTTTCTCGTGCAAATTGGTGTAAAAAGGCGTAAATCATTAGAAATATTAATAAAACATCATTTTAAATTATGTAATATATAGTGTAATAACCAGTGTTTTTGAGATACTGAAAATATCTCCCTCGGTAGAGAAATGGCCCCGATATAAGAACTCATGCTCCCCCACGAGTTCTTATATCGGAGCCATTTCTCTACCCCGATATAAGAACTCGTGCTCCCCCACGAGTTCTTATATAGGGGCCATTTCTCTACCGAGGGAGATATTTCCCGTATCACAAAAACACTGGTTATTAAACTCTATTTAATTATTTCATAAGTGTATCTTTGTAATTTCAGACATGAGTAGCAAGAACTCCTCTCCAAAAAAATATACAGGCAGATCCAGGAATGTGGGTAATTCTACTGCAGGAAAGCAAAAAGATGAGACTAATAACGGTACTGCAAAAGACGTTAGGACAAAGAACGCAAATTTTGCATCTGGCGATAATGGGAAATCTAAAGAGGTAGTGATTTATCCTGATGGGGATTTCTTTGTTTACACTGTCCCGTTAAACTGGGATGACAGTAGGATCAGAGTGAAGTTTGATGCACCCCCGGAACATGTTTAAAAAATGGCGGTTTTTTTTGCCACTGAAAGTTTCAAGGCGGTACCCCTATTGTCAACCCCTTTTGATGTTTTTCGTGTCGCATACTTTGCTTATATGTATCCACGTAATTGTTGTTGGTTTTGAATACGTGTTTTTGGTTGACTATGTTCTGTGAATGCTACATTTCCTTTTCGACTTGTGTACCTACTTGTAGTTTGTCTTATTCTAAGGCAGAACATTTAATACATAGAGGATATTTGTTTCTATAGGATTTATTTTCATCGAGAAGTGAGAAAATATTTCAGTTTTCTCACTTTGAGATGAATATAAATACTATGTTCACGACGAACCAACAAATATTCTATTTATTATATACTCGCAACCTGGACATTTATGCAGAAAAAATATAATGCGCCAAAACAATGACGTCAACAACGTAAACAACGTAAACAACGTCAACAGTTGTATGACCTCATTTTAGTGAAAAATATGTTATATTAATATATAAACAATGAAAATATAAGGTTTTATTTTAATCATAAAATCCACTATTTCATTGGAAAATATGAAATAAAAATAAATATTTTATTCTAAGCCTATTACGAAATTAGAGTAAACAATGTCTGTTCGTTTAACCTTAAATATTGTGAAATAATACCGAATAAAAACGGTACATTGAAACTCATTGCCTCACAACACGATGAAATAAATAGAGATTAGTTAACTGATCTGATCGATTACAGGGAAATCCTTCACGAGATGGTAGACGTGTGGTTCTTTTCACGAACGAGCGCATGCGAGTGAGTGAAAAAACAAAACACGACTACCATCGAGTGAAGGATTTCCCTATAATCGAACACAGCAGTTAAATAATATGTTTATTACATTTTAAATCAGTTTGTGCATAATTTTAACCGAAATTATTCGGTTTATTGAACGTTATCGGCGGATGACGTCGACGTCAGGACCATCATATTGACGTCATAACTCACCGTCACAGTTACTTATTTTGGTGTTTGGAGTTAGTTAATAATATTTAGCGAAAAGAATATTCTTTCACTGAGAAATCCCAATCTTTCACCGATGAAAATGTAATTAACAACATTATTTAAGTCAATCAAGTTTTGCAGTGTAGTATTGCAGAGAATGTAATGTCGTTGAAATAGAAATATTAGCAAGGATACAAATTAAACATTAGTTAGTTCTTCTTGGTGTTAATCTGTTGTATGTATACGACTTTAATGTGTCAGATGCGAGTTAATATTTCTGATATTAACGCTTCTTTTTCTCGATTTACATCTCTCTATTGAAAATGGTGAAATAATTAGAAAATTCTATTACAAGACAGATGATTTTAATTTTGAGATTGTTAATTATCCCCCATTTAGATGGGGATGTTCCTCGAGCAACTTTTTATGGGGGTCTATGTGTCTCAACTTATTAATTTTATTAGAGCTTTTACTCGAGTTGAAGACTTTAATATTCGTAATATGTGTATAACTTAAAAGCTACTCCATCAGGGCTACCATAAACTTCGTAAAACCTTAGCAAAATTTTGTTATCGTAACCCCGATCTAAATATAAAAGCAATTTAAGAACTCTTCTGCGACAAGGACTATCACAAACTGACTTCTGTGTTGATGTAATTTCATGATCACTTTCATATTATCTTTGTTAAACTTGTTAAAATGTTTATCGAAAGACGTTAAGACCCTATCATTTTGCAAGGCACTGCATGCTTGGTGGTGGACCCATTTACAGTTCGCCACTATGCCTGCCTCTTTAATTGTGTGGACTGTGATGACATCTACCTAAAGTCCAAAAGGACGGTGACGTTGGATGTTTGTCTGCAATCTTGTCTTGTCGTGCCGTCAATGGTTTATTCTCTTGTTGCTCTGGCCTCTGGCTTCTGCCAAGACACTGAGTACCTTCTTTATGGCTTTCCAGGCTGTTGTGTTTTTGTATTTATATATACACGAGCATCTTTGTGTTTTATTTATGTTGCCTATTAATGCTGCCTTATTGGTTATAAAATAGTTTATGTCGTGAATTTATTTATTTACATTGTCCCGTTTTATTGGGATGAAGTAGGGTAAGTGGGAGGTTTGGTGCACCCTAGAACCTGGTTTAAACCCCCAGCGGCCTTTTCTGCCACTGACCGTTCCAAGGCGGTATCCCTATTGTCAGCCCGTTTTGTGTTTGTGATGTCATATGCCTTTATTCTTATTATCTTTGCCATTCATGTTTGTCTTTTTGCGTGTTTTGGGGTTTACTGTGTTCTTTGAAAGCTGCATTTCCTGTTCGACTTTTATACTTGTTTTAAATATATTTATATTATTAACAGGCTCGTGCCGATATGAACATTTCCCATCGTAAACCTGCTGATGCATCTAAAAATACTAGACACGAGACACCACGTGATAGTGATTCTGCGAAACAGATTTGTATGCAAGTGCAAGCCGTAAAGGTCGTGAGCTCCACGAGTACAAATGAGGAGAAAACATATGTAGAAGAGTCATCTCTGTCCAACAAAACAGCCACGGTGTCGACTAAGAAAGGTAGTAGACCTCCTCTCATATAAACTCACACTGTAGGAAATACATTGACAAATGGCTACAGGTAAACAAGGTCAGAGTCTTTGTTTACGGGCACTGAAAACAGGATAGTAGCGAGGTTGTGTATATATAAAATCGATTTAAGCTAACCAGTAGGCCTTATTGCCAACTGATCGTTCCAAGTCGTTAACCCTGTCTTCACCACTCGTTGTGCCGTGTATTGTCGTTTTCATTGCGTATTTATCTTGGTCTTTGGTACAGTGCGGACCTACTGTGCTATTGCGTTTGGGAGCTGTGGTTTCTATAAGACCAGTTATCTCATTTGTGTTTTCTTATTAAGCCATTCTGCGTGGACTTCTTTTATTTTGTCTTTGTCAAACTAGATCCGTATATTGCATGCACAGCAATGAAGTTGGGGATTTAAGCAGTGCAATAAAAGTGGTTTTTCACACATGAGAAATACAGAGTTTTATTTTTTCAATACTGGAACTACTTTTTTATTCTATGTCATGAACAACTTTCTTTAAAAAATAAGTGTTTAATTTATATCATTTGCTTAGAAATGGTCTAAGAAAATGAGCTGTAGATTTTGAAAATTGGTCAAGTAGTTTAGGAATGGTTGTCATTTACAGTGGAAATGTCAGTTTTATCATTGGATTGGAAATAACTTTACTAAGAAAATGAGTCGTACTTTATTGACATCGGTTAAGTATTTTAGAAAGTATGGGGAATTAAAAATAGCAATTTAACATGTGCCGATGACGTCGCCAAAATGACTTTTTTCTGCATACAGTTTTATTATAAGCCATAAAATAAAAAGAACATTTGTCGTTTTGTTGTGGTAAATGACAGATGTAATGTTATCTGGAAGTGATCAAATTTCAATATTTACACTCCTGCTTCGCATTTGTGAAAATCACTGGGGGTAACTCGGTATCAGCACAAACGGATTCTCGACAAAAACCAGCCACGGTTGCGTAACGATAGTGGTATCGGTTGCACCACGAATATATTAGTTAAATAGATATGTTTGAAAGAAGTGTTTCGCATAGTTTCTCTCTAAGCAAAATGTTTACATCGATTTTGTAAAAGAATTTTTAAAAAAATCAAAATGAATAACACTTTAATACATTATGCTTTATCAAAATATGTATACACACAATTATAAAGGAATATTTAGTTTATGTTACTTGCCATCGGGTGAAAAAGAACTGTTTAAAAAATGTCACGGTTTCTCCCTGAAGTGTCACGGCGTCTTGACGACAACATTTTTAATGTACCGGTTATTCAAAGACGATTTTCCTCTTTTTAAAGTCTTAACTAGCAGATGCAAACATTATTGTCTGTGGTTTTCATCATATACAGAAGCAGTTGGACATTGTATTGAAAGTCACAATGACAAAAAACAACAACAATATAACAGTTTAATCAAATTACGGGATTAATCATAAAACTATTCCATTTAAAACATATACGAAAACGATACATAGTGTGATTCATTCCAACTTTATCAGTCTACGTGTGTATACTTACCTGAATAATGTTCACATTACGTGGTCCCACCTTAATTTCATTAAGCGGTGGGAAAGTTTTTAAAGATCAGTTTTTAGCTCTACTGGTCAAAGATCAGCAGAACTTATGCCGTAGTGCGGTGTCCATCATTGTCCGTCTGTCCGTCCGTTAACATCTTTTTTTGTAGCGACTACTCCTCTGAAACTATTGGATGGATTTTCATGTAACTTGACATGAATATTGCCCATCGTATCTAGTTGATCCTAGCAAAAATTCACTTGATGTGAAATCCAAGATGGCCGCCGAAGCTAAAAATAGATTTTTAAAAACAAGTTTGTAGCGACTACTTCTTGAACACTGTAAGTCATATTGATATGGGACTTTTTAAAAAAATGATCACCATAACATGATGTTGGTCCTTGTCGAAAATCGTTTTGATTCGACGTTAAACATGGCTGCCAGCGGCCATGTTTGTTTACATAGAGTTATATAGTAAAAACCTGTAGTGACTACTCCTCTGAAATTAATTGACGGATTTTCATGACACTTCACAGGACTGTTGCTCTTAATGTCTAATTGATCCTAGCAAAATTTCAGGTCGGTCTGCAATAATATAAGAAAAAATAAATAGATTTTAAAAAACAAATTTGTAGCGACTACTCCTTGAAAACTATAAGTGATATTGATATGGGACTTTTTCTAAAATGATCAGCATGACACGATGTTGGTCCTTGTTGAAAATTAATTTGATTTGACATTAAATATGGCTGCCAGCGGCCATCTTTGTTTACATAGTGTTATATAGTAAAACCTTATAGCGACTACTCCTCTGAAATTAATTGACAGATTTTCATGAAACTTCACAGGAATGCTGATCTAGCTATCAAAATATATATGTAGAACTTCAAGGTCATTGACCTTTTGTTTATAACGAATATTAAGACAATAAACACGTTTAAAAACATTTTTTATTAAAAAAAAGGGGATAACCTGTTCAAAATTACCTTTACAATATGCAAACTTTTCAGACCGAAATTAAGGTTTTATTTCATACACCAGCCAGGAGGGCTGGCGTGGCGCAGTCGGTAGCCGGAGGCCCCGGGTTCAATCCTCCATGGTGCCACTGAGTTCCGTCGGTGTGTTCTTGGGCAAGACACTTTCCCTTAGCCTCGTCCATCGGATGGGGACGTAAACCGGGCGGTCCCGTGTATCGGTCTAACCTCCGAGCACGTTAAAGAACCATAGGAATCTATTCGATAATAAGAATAGGGCAGGTTCCCGGATTCCTATGTATCCTTCCCCTCTCTCTGGGGCGGCTCTAAATAACCTATACTGTGTTGATGAGCCGTTAAACAACATTCAATTCAATTCATACCCCCAGCCAACCCTGTTTTCGCTTCTTGGAGAAGGGGTTGGATGGGGAAGGTATGAAAGTTTATACTAGGACCTCGTAATGAGTAGGAGAACAATTCAAAACTTAATCAGTATGGTGTGTCGTATTACCTTTGTAAATACCATTTGTTGATATCGCCTATTCCAAAAGATGATGTTACCAAATGATGCTATTAATAAAAGCAAATACGGCTTTCCATATATCAATTTATGCGGCTTGGGTAGGCTGGTCTATGTACACACTTGTGTCAAAGACTATTGTGACGCTACTAAATTTTTCATATATCCGTCATACCCATCTCACTAGTTTTTTTTATTGTTTTGTTGTTGTTGTTTTTAAATATTCCGTATGTATGCTAGTGTAGTGTAAGTACCAACATACTACAAGTTTGTCTTCACTGTTGTACTCGTTAACAGGACAAAGAGCACAAATTGAGAAATTTGGATAACGACGAACACGATAAATACAAAAAATATTGCAGTCTCGGTTTGATTAAGACTGTTCATGATCGGTAGTGAAAAATGCTTGCTACCGTTCATACCCTCTAGCCCCGGGTTGATCATTAAAATAAGCCTTTCAATTTATTAATCCAGTATCATTTTGACTTTCAATCCACTTGCATATATTTAAATACAATGTTGATTGTTCAACTTTTCATCGTTATTATACCATCGGTTCAAATATATTACTAATTAAATAAAATCAACTGTTGGAAATATGCAAACAACAATTTGCCTTATACTAGTATTATAATTAATATTAATGATTAAACAAATGTAATTTGTATGTAGAAAAACTAACGGGATGCCATGAGTTAGATTAAACTCAATTGCCGCTAGTCCCTATCACTTTCACCTTCACATCTAACATCTACTATGGAAGATCTTTCCTCAAAAGAAACCTCCATCACCCTTAAACCCTTACTAGTCGCTACATTCCCTCCATCAGATAACCCTGTAATTGTCGTAGAAAATCCGTGACGCTGTAAGTGAGAAACCGTGACATTAGAATTGCAATCTTTAGGAAACGTTATGTCGAATAAGTACATAATACAGGTAGTATTGACGTTGCGCAACCGTGACTGGTTTTCGTCGAGAATCCATTTGCGCTGATACGGGGTTTACAACAAGTGAAAACTTCTCGATGAAGTAAAATATGTTCACTCCAATAAAACAAATATCCGCGATGTATTGATATATATATATATGTATATATGCATTATGTATATTACCTGGGGTGAAACCATATAGGCCCTCATATTACTTAACGTAAGCAAACTATGGTGGCATATATATATATATAATAATTATATATTAACAATTATTATTAAACACATTTTTATTAAAGGGAGAATACCTCTGGAAGTCATACACTGGTATGGTTTGTATATTCAATGACACTGAGTTCTTACCATTGAACAGCAAAATATAAAATATACCCCAAAATAATAAGGGGCCTATAATTTGTTTACATATATATAAAAAGTATTTCTCAAACCCTATTGTGAAATAGGTTTCTATTAGGTCTAAGGGGGCTAAGGAGTTAGAAAAATTATGTAATTATTGTGGGGTGTTTTATATGCCCCTTAAGAAAAAAAGACCCCGGAATGATGTTTTATATATATAAATGCCACGCGTCTATATACATGTGTAAGTGTTAGTATATACAACGATTGCATTCCAAATTTAACATATTGTGTTAACAGAACAGCCAAGTCCAGAAAAAAAGACGGCGCGACGCGTAAAGGGAGTCAAAACTCAGGCCAAACCAACTAAGACACAAGGAGGAGGCGATTGTGATTTTACTCAATCTGAAGGTAATTTTTTTGTTATGTTTATCATCTGTTTTACCTAAAAGATGAGGCATTATACCGAACAATTATATTTAAATTATTCCGAAACAATAGCTTGACGTCGTCCTATGTCCCTTTAAATTGAACAATAATGAGATGTTATGTGCTCTTTTTTATTTCACATACTTCGTCCATTAGTTCATGTATATTATACGTGATAAAAGGGTGTGTCAATTGTTTTGCGAACGACCTTTTTACACGTATCTACGTCAGTTAAGATAAAAGTGAACATATTGTTATTTGTTTGTTTGTATAATGGAACGATTTTATTATATTGAATTAGATATACTACTGTAACAACTTTAATAGTAATATAAACTCCGCTTTAGAAAGAAACAATAAACAGTTGGTTTTTAATATTAGCTTACTTTGGTACAAGGAAATATGCTTATAAAACCGACCGTGTATTATAATATTCTATTTTATTATACTGTATTTACAATACAACAATGCAATAACTAGGGTGCTTTTCGGAAAATGCTTAATCACTGGTTTCTGCTGCTGCTATTGTTATTAGTCACTATTGTAAAACTTTTAGGGAATAATTTAAACGCCAGTAGAAGAACAATCACAAAGGAGTCTACACCTTCGAAATGTCAGACACAGGAATCACAAAGTGTTGGTAAAGTGTCAATTCAATAGTTGTACATGTTGCTAAAGTTGTCTTTGGGTATTTGAATTAATTGTTATTATTTACATAACCTAGTGCAATGAATATACAATGAACTCAAGATATTCACCTCGATGAGATGGCTTTGTGGCTAATTTACGTACTTACCACGATACTATAAGGTTATTATAAAGTTAAGAGTACAATATGGCTTTTTTATTGTACAAGTAATGATATAAATGTTGTGCTGAAAACCTATATTGGACGATCGTCGAGTAACACATTTTTCGAAAATATATTTTTTTCTTGCATACCGGATAAGGAAATTCACTATTTACGGGGACAATGTATTGCCATTTTATAAAATTCACGCTCTCATAAACATCACGCGCTACTATCTACCGGCCGAATGAGATGCTGTGTCGTCCGTTGTCCGTCCGTCAGTCTGTCGTTAACGTTTTCCTTGTGGGCACTCTAGCCTCTCCATTTTTCATCCGATATTTACCAAACTTATAAAGTGGTTATATATCCATAAGATCTGGTCGCTTACATCTGAGTTATCTGCCCTTGAATTTGCAAAAATGCATAATTTTGCCTTGTGGGTACTCTAGCCCCTCCATTTGTCGTTCTGTCTTAACCAAACTTCCAAAGCAGTTATATATCCATAAGATCTCGGATGATTTCTTAAACCGGCCAGATTCGATTGCTAACAGCTGAGTTATCTGCCCTTGAATTTGCAAGAATGCATAATTTTGCATTGTGGGCACTCTAACCCCTCCATTTTTTGTCTGACCTATATCAAACTTATACAGTAGTTATATATCCATAATATCTAGAATGTTTTCTTGAACCAGCCAGATTGGACCAGTTATGGACCAGTAACACCGAAGTTATGGCTCTTGATTTAGTTAAAAATGCTTTATTTTATAGTGCCTCGTTAAGACGATAGGGCCTTCGTTAGATGTTTACCAAACTTTACCAGATTGTTAATATCAATGAGACCTTGGACAAGTTTGAAAACCAACCAAATTAGATTAGTAACACCGGAGTTATGGCACTTGATTTAGTTTAAAAAACTGCTGTATTTTGCCTCGTTAAGACGACAGGGCCTTACTTTCCCCGGATTTCAAAGAAACTTTGCAGGGATGATCAGTACGAAGCCTAGCTGTACATATCGTCACCGTGTCCCGGTTGAATGATTTTGGCGGAGTTATGGCCTTTAAGGTTTTAATACACAAACTTTGTCTTGACTAGTTCTCCTGAACCGCTGGCCGGATTTCAACGAAACCTTTAAGGGATGATCAGTACCTATCCTAGTTGTGAATATCGTGACTGTGTTCCGGTTGAATGTTTTTTGGCGGAATTATGTCTCTTTAAAGGTTTTAATACACAAACTTTGTCTGGACTAATTCTCTTGAACCCCTAGCCGGATTACAACGACACTTTTCAGCAATGATCGGTATCAAACCTAGTTTTGCATGTCATCGCCGTGTTCCAGTTGAAAGATTTGTGGTGGAGTTATGGCCGTTTAACGATTTTTATACATTAACTTTGTACTGACTAGTTCTCCTGAACATCTGGCCGAATTTCAACGAAACTTGGCAGGATGATCCGTACCAAGCCTAGTTGCGCATATCATTGTCGTGTTCCGGTTGATTGATTTTTGGTGGCGTTGTGGCTCTTTAAATGTTTTAATACAAAAGAATTGTCCGAATAAGGTTTCGGCAACCACCGTTCGGCTTTCAGCAAAACATATCAGTGTCGTGTTCCAGTTGAATGAGATTTGGTGGAGTTATGACCCTTTAAAGGTTTTAACACACAAACTTTGTCCCGACTAGTTCTCCTGATCCCCTGGTCGGATTTCAGAGAAACTTGGTAAAGATGATCATTACCAAACCTAGTTGCTCATGTCATCGTCGTGTTCCAGTTGAATGATTTTCGGCGGATTTATGACCCCTTTCCCAGTGGGGGAGACATATGTTGTCCATCGTCCGTATGTCTGTCCGTCTGTCCGTAAACTTTTGTTTGTAGTGACTTCTTCTATGAAACTACTGAATGGATTTTCATGAAACTTAACAATAATGCTGTCCATGATATCTAGTTGATCCTAGCAAAAATGCATGTTGATGTGAAATTCAAGTTGGCCGCCAAAGCTAAAAATAGATTTTTAAAGAACAAAATTTTTTCGACTACTTCTTGAAAACTATAAGTGATATTGATATGGATTTTTTCTAAAATGATCAGCATGACATGATGTTGGTCCTTGTGGACTACTTTCTTGAAACTTCACATGAATGTTGCTCTTGATTTCAAGGTGACCTAGCAAAATTTCAGTTTAGTCAGAAATTCAAGATGGCCACGGCTAAAAATGGATTTTTAAAAAACAAGTTTGTAGCGACTACTTTTTGAAAACTATAAGTGATATTGATATGGGACTTTTTCTAAAATGGTCAGCATGACATGATATTGGTCCTCGTGGAAAATCGTTTTCATTGGACATTAAACATGACTGCCAGCGGCCATCTTTGTTTACAAATAGTTATATAGTAAAAACTTGTAGCGACTACTCTTCTGAAACTACTTAACGGATTTTCATGAACCTTCACAGGAGTGTTGCTCTTGATGTCAAGTTGATCCTAGCAACATTTTAGAGGGGTCGGAAATTCAAGATGGCCGCCACGCCTAAAGATAGATTTTTAAAAAACAAGTTTGTAGCGACTACTTCTTGAACTCTGTAAGAGATATTAATATGGGACTTTTTATAAAATGGTCAATATGATATGATGTTGGTCCTTGTCGAAAATCAGTTTGATTCGACATTAAACATGGCTGCCAGCGGCCATCTTTGTTTACATAGTTATATATTAAAAACTTGTAGCGACTACTCCTCTAAAACTACTTGACGGATTTTCACGACACTTCACAGGTATGTTGCTCTTGATGTCTAGTTGATCCTAGTAAAATTTCAGATTGGCCAGAAATTCAAGATGGCCGCCACGCCTAAAAATAGATTTTTAAAAAACAAGTTTGTAGCGACTACTTCTGGAAAACTATGACTGATATTGATATGGGTATTTTTCTTAAATGATCAGCATGACATGAATTTGGTCCTTGTCGAAAATCTTTTTGATACGACAGTAAACATCACTGTCAGCGGCCATCTTTGTTTACGTAGAGTTATAAAGTAAAAACTTGTAGCGACTACTCCTCTGAAACTACTAGACGGATTTTCTTGAAACTTCATAGGAATGTTGCTCTTGATGTCTAGTTGATCCTAGCAAAATTTCAGTTGGGCTGGAAATTCAAGATGGCCTCCTCGTCTAACATTTAATTAAAAAAAAAACAAGTTTCTAGCGACTACTTCTTGAAAATTGTAAGTGAAATTGACATGGGACTTTTTCTAAAATGATCTAAAATGATCAGCATGACATGATGTTGATCCTTGTCGAAAATCATTTTCATTCGTCATTAAACATGGCTGCCAGCGGCCATCTTTGTTTACATAGAGTTATATAGTAAATTTTGTAGCGACTACTTCTCTGAAACTACTTTAAGGATTTTCATGAAAATTAACAGAAATGTTGCTCTTGATGTCTAGTTGATCCTATAAAAAGTTCAGGTCGGCCGGAAATTCAAGATGGCCGCCATGGCTAAAAACAAATTTGAAGCGACTACTTCTTGAAAACTATAAGTGATATTGATATGGGACTTTTTCTAAAATGATCAGCATGACATGATGTTGGTCCTTGTTAAAATATTTTGATTCGAAATTAAACATAGATGGTTGCCAGCTGCCATCTTTGTTTTTATAAAGTTATATATAAAATCTTGTAACGACTAGTCTGAAACTACTTGACAGATTTTACTTGACAGGAATGCTGATCTAGCTATCAGAACCTATCAGTAGAGCTTCAAGGTCATTGACCTCTTGTTATTACAAAGAACCTCTAGTTCTAATTTGGTTTGTAATTTAGGGAATCGAGGCACAACGTTATTATATAAAATGAGTTTTGACCTAATGCATAAAGGGGGCTCTCTAAAACGATACAACTTGGGGAACTTGTAGTAATTTATTATAAGGGAGTTTCAGCCTCTAAAGATTCTAACTCCCTCAATGCCCTTTCAGATTTCATTCATGTGTGGTGTATTTCTTAGTTAAGGATGTGTAGATGCACAATACGTTTTCGTATTTTGGTTCCATCTGCTGGAGCCCCCTAGGGGTAATTATGCCAAAATGTAAATGCATTTATAAAACTTCTTTTTTTCCTCTAGCGTAAATGTATCCCTTTACATGGGTACAACTTGGGGAACTTGCAGTAATTTATATGTTCGACTGCCATGTTGCTCAGAGCAGGTCAAAGTGTTTTGTCATAAGCGCCACTACAACTAATATTCCCCCACCCCCAACCACAGACTCCATATAGCCAGTAGAGCGATATAGGCTTCTTGTTTGTTTTGTGTTAGCGGGTATATGATCTTGCACAAAATTGTCTATTTCGGAATCAGACAGCATTATTATTTTGCTGATGTTGTGCAGAAAACTCCAGAGTAGCTCAGACTTTTCTCCAACAAGTTATAAACAGTTAAAGTTAGCTCACCCTTAACGTCCAATACGGGACGGTTCAATCGACAAATACGAAAACATATCCATTTTCGGGACGTTTTCGGTTTGAAGCGTACAATAACGTACAATATGTACAATCACATGCTCGTTTTTTCATTGGAATAGAAATATAGGTGGATAATAAACTGATGTAGTCTTAGTGAACATTTTGTTGAAGTAATGTATTCTACGAATTGAGTGGCATTAGGCAGTTTGCTACATTGTAGTGTTCTAGAAACTTGGTTTGTTTTATTTCTGCTATGCAACGAGTAAGTAACACTGTAGACTGAAAATAATTGTCTCTCGAAGTTTATAATACACTAAAATCAAGAAACAGATTTGTATAGAAGACGGATGCGGCCATTTCGACTTTTTGACTTTGCAAGTTTTCGCCCTGTTAATACAATGCGAAAACTCGAAGACGAAAAGTCGCAAACTCAAAACGTCGAAGGCGAAAAGTCGTAAAACCGAAAAGTCGCAAACTGGAAAAAAAGTCGCAAAGTCGAGATTTTGGGCTAAATTTCGACTCGCAAAGTCGTAATCCCGAAATTATAAATTCTGCACTTTTCGCCACGAAATTTCGTCCAAAATCTCGGGTTTGCCACTTTACGCCTTCGACTTTTTGGGTTTGCGATATTTGTAGTAAAGAAAAAGGACCACCACCTGGCCCCCAGAATAACGTCTTTATTATTTAACAGAAATAGTAATAATATATATCATTAGAAAGCGTCGACCATGTATTTTCTAAAACAGTAACGATATTTAAAGATATTTAAATTAGGACGCGTAATAAGTGATTTAATGAATGCAACACATACATACATACCTCAGAATCACAAATTCGACCTATTTTGACGGAGGAAAACACCAGGCCCCCTCTCGGAATTACTAAATACAGCTTTGATCTGAAGAACTTTATAGATATTTATTTTATAGCTGAAGAAGATAACTACCTTCTAAACCTGTAAGGATAATTAAAATCGTAAAAAAATTGGGAAAGTTATAAGACGTTATATATACATGACATGCGAAATTGTATTTTTTTAAAACCGCGGCATTTGGTTCTAAAAACCTGGCCCTCGAACTATTTTTATTAATTTCTTTAACGATATGTGTCTTTAAAGCCTATGCTATGTAGTTTATCTGGATGTAAACATGACGAAATCCGCTTATAAATAAAAAGGTTATGAACTGAAACAACGTGTATAATGAAATTACCGAATTTATATCCGCTGACAAAGTTTTTCGTGTTATCAAAAATATTATCCATGAATCGAATGTGTATTGTTGTATTGATGTACTGTTATGCATATGTATACTGTTCTTATTGTATTACTGTTAATATTGTATTAAATAATAGTAAAGAGTGCTCTTAAAAATGATAATTTATTCTATATGTAATTAACATTTAAGGTATTCTGATCATTATTTTTTTTAAAATTGTATAGTTTACTAATATGAGATCATGGGCGTTTATTAGGTTTATGATGAGATCAAACAGCATATCTTAATAGACTTCTTAATATTTGTTTGTAGCAATTATCATTGATTATAGAGACCACAGTAAATCCGAAATATTATAAAAATATTGTCCAAGTGAAATTAAACGAAACGTGAATTTGTAGCAGTTGTTATCAGGAAGTAACTTACTCCCTGTTGTTATTTAACGTTGGGTTAATCCAGAAATTAGACACACCGTTTGAATAATTTAAAGTGTTCAAAGAATAAAACAAGCAAGGTTTTACGCAAGCGTAAAATAGCTGCCGAGAGAAAATAGCATTATATGTGGGTAGGACTGGGAACAAAGTTTAACATAATAACATATCAAATCACGTGTGTTAAACAATATTGAAAAAAAACTTTTTGTCACGAAGACGTTAACATGCCACGACCGATTTTTCTTACCAGACACTTTCTTCCCAATTTTTACCACCAGTTCTTCCTACCAAAATGTTTGAACCAAGGTGGACGACCTCGCTTCGTTCTGGTCAAATCCTTGCCATGCGTTACATATTGATTACATATTCACCTTTGTAGCACGACATGCTAGAAGAACACATCAGCACAGAAATACAAGTGTTCACATGTAAGGGATGCGTGAGCGTTAGCTTGCATCAAAACACAGATAAACTGTTCACTGCTGCCATGTGTAATTATAAGATTGCGTTATCAAAGTAAAAATCTCAACGAAACTATCCATTGCTATCTTACTATGTGCAATTATGAAAACAATATAAGAGTCGCTGCAAAAAATCTCAACGAAATATTCATTGCTACCTTACCATGTGCAATTATGAAAACAATATAAGAGTCGCTGCCGTTTCGGCAGCGAATAAGTGTTAAGTTTGTAGACGTTTTCAGGGAATTTTTGAGGTAAATCGGATATTAAACAAATCACTAATTGGCTAAAGACAGAATTTATAAGGGTATATAATTACCTTGTGTATTACACGGGTACTAAACATTGACTTTCGTTCTTTTTGGAGATATATGGAAACGAGTGTCAATGACACTTCCAAGATATCTAGACAAGGACTTAAAAAACAGAGAGTGAGTTCAACTCGTTGTTTTCATTATTTCATAAATCCAAATATGTGTTCTTGTTGCAAAGGTATTGCCAGTTTGATTTTGTTTTTAAGTTTTTTCATTTTTCTGAAGCTTCCATAACATATTCATACAGAACATATATATATAAATGTTCACATATTGATATTAGTTACCGATATCATGCAAAATGTATATATTCATTTTTTTATAAACATGTAACTCACTACATTCTTATTGTGTCAAGTATCTTATTTTAAATTTACATATAACAATAATAATATGATATTACTCTGCAAACAGATTACTGGAAAAGGGAAATGTTAAATCATGTATTCATGCATTTTATGTAAAGATATGCATTTGTATATTTTCAACTATGCATATATACTGAAAAAAAATATATAAATAATAAGTTCAGCAAGCTTTAATGTACATTTAGCTTAAAAAGATTAAATGCTATTTTATAATGTGAAATATTATAAAACATTTGCATGACATAGGGTGATCTTCTCTTTCACTGATTTGTTGTGATCTGAGTTATCTCCCATTTACTTAAAACAGCGTATTTCATATTTCAATATGATATAATATGTTAAAGAACATGGTAAAACGTCACTAAATAACAGTTCTAGGTTTCAAGTTATAAAAACACACAAAATCAATGGATACTAAACCTTGTCGTTATATATGCACCAAAGTTTGTTTTTTTAAAAAAATGAAATTACCTCCCTTTACATTGAAATAAAGACTAAATTATAATATCTGTGAAGCAGGTAGATTAAAATGTGTTATTTTTTTCAACTCAGATATCGTTTCAAACACAATGCCTGCATATATCTGCTCCTTATGTTAATTATATTGTTAATGACTGCCACGCATGGCCTAGAGTTTGTGCAAATGAATTTGCCATGCAATTTACTTGCTAAACTTTTCTTTTTTTTGTCTGAGCACACTTATATTATATGGTTCGTATACTTTTTTCAGCACACTTATACTATATGGTTCGTATAATATAATCATATATACTATCGAATATGCACATTAGGTATTTTATGTATAAATATGCACCAATATCAAATATGCACCATATATGTATTTTATATATACCTGCACAATATATTATCAAATATGCATTATTGTATATTTCACTTATATACATGTATCAGCTTCATTTCAAGTATGCGCCATTTTGTATTTCCTATATATATACACACATGTATCAGTATTTTCTCCAATATATACCCATTTTTGCAGATACACACTATAAACCACACTCACCCGCATACACATATTATTTACACATATATACACATATGATTTTCCTAGGGTATTGTAGGCATTTAGTATGTCTATTAGCTGTACGGATATGTATGGATTATGATTTTTTTTTAATACAAAACAATTTCTAGCACTTAAATATATACATAAAAAAAGAAGAAAATTGTAAAGAAAAAAGGTTGAGAAGTAGACAGTAGTGTTTTACTATGTCGAATGTTGTGGTGTCCCTGCATTTTGGAGTATTTCATTGAGGTTTTGTAAAATCAAGTAATTCCAGTTTTTGTTTAATTTTACGCCTAGGTCTTTTATAAGCGTGGGTGTTCTGTGTTGTTTTTTTCCGACAGATCGCACATTTCGGTGCATATTTGTATTCATGAAAGTCAGATGTGTGTATACGTCGAGATGAAAAGTCCATAATCATGACACAGTATTATAAATTAATATCAGAAAACAGTGTATAGCGGATTTATCGTCAATTTTGGGTAAGAGAGAGAGAGTCAATGATCCGGAGCTAAGGTCAATGACACGGAGCTAGCGTCAATGCTAAGGTATTTGGTGTATATTGAATGTGTGATAAACTATATTGGCATAGACAATATTTTATAGAATTTTGATCTTGCTCTGTTAATGTGCAACGTCAGAGGATATGTAAAGTACCGCACTTGCGTAAACGGAAAGAGAGATTGATCAGACTTGAGCAGTCTGACAAATGAATGGATCTGGTTTGGGCAGCAT
Source organism: Cyrtodaria siliqua (assembly GCA_037043455.1). NCBI lineage: Eukaryota > Metazoa > Mollusca > Bivalvia > Adapedonta > Hiatellidae > Cyrtodaria > Cyrtodaria siliqua. The sequence continues at coordinate 103,226 of JAWPHD010002240.1, forward strand.
TCGGAAGATTCGATAACTGATGCTGGGATTGCATTCCAATCTCGTATTGCGCTTGGGATTAAATTATATTTATAAGAATCTTTGCTAGCGAATATTATATGGAAAGAAAGCTCATGACGAGTCATTACCTTTCCTTGTTGGGCTGACCAGATCCTTTGTGGGAATGTTTGCCATGCCTTTTAACATTTTATATAGGAAGATCAAGCGTCCGTCCTACGTTCCTTTAGTGGTTTCCATCCTAGCTCATTACGAATACCATGCTACCAGGATCATAACGATAATTGGACAACAGAAATCGAGCTGCTCAGTTCTGTACCATTTCTAGCTCCTCCTGAAATCTATACAATGAGGTCCCATACCGCATCTGCATACTCTAAGATCTGTGTGACCGAAGCTTAACGGGGACAACTTGATAAATTCCTTCTGAGTAGACCTAGGCTCTGGTGCAAACATTCCCTACGTGTGTAGGTTGTACCTTAAATCTTTTGAGATAGTAACACTTGCTAGGCTTGAACCTCATGTCCCATTTCCTTGCCCATGTGCCTAAATTGTCTTTGTTTTCCTGAAACCTTTTCCGATCTTCCTCAATTTAATGGGTCTGTAACACACACAATCATCAGCAAACAGTCGAATTTCTGACTGGATACCCTTAGTCATATAATTTATGTACAGCGAGAAAAGTACCGGACCTAGTACAATGCCTTGTGGTACACCCGAGATGATAGAAGACCAACCTGATATTTCACCATTAACTACAACACATTGCGACCTGTTATTGAAATTATTCGTTAAATCAGTGAGCAATACACTTTTATCTATACATGGAAAGGTTACAGGAAGACATTTAGGAACTTAATTAACGCATGTTCGGTGCTTTACATGTCTTCTGATGTTTCAGTTTAACAGATCAAGATTAAGATTCTACAAAATGTTGTCTACGCAGTACAGCTTAACACTATACAATGTACACCAAAGGCCTTAGCATTGACGCTAGATCCGTGATCATTGATTCCAGCTCTTAACAGAAATTGACCTTAAATCCGCTATGCACTGTTTTCTCATATTAAATTCCTAATTATATGAGCTGACTTTCATGAATAAATACAAATATGCACAGAAAAGTGCGATCTGTAGACGAAAACAGAAAGACCTCCTACACGAATAAAAGACCTAAGCGAAAAATTAAACAATAACTGTCAATATATTTGCAACATGAACATGGTTTGAACACATATAATTGGAATAACATTCCCCACTTTTTTAAATAAAATCGTTTGATTTATGAAATAATGAAAAATAACGAGTTGAACTCACCCTCTGTTGTGTGTTTTTTTTTTGTCCTTGTCTCTACCTCGGAAGTGTCATTGACTCTTGTTTCCAAAAAGAGCTAGAGTCAATATTTAGTATCTGTGTATTACTCTAATTTTGAAATAACATTCTGCAGATTGCCAAAAATTCATAAATTGGATTCTCTTATGTCAAAGTAATCTAAACATAGTTTAAAACAGTTAAGTAAATATTTATATTATGCCGTTAAAATGCATTCAAAATAATTAGAGTACATAATTAAGCATGTTTGCCGAAAATAGGTGAACCTGAACTATTTGTGTGTGTGATATACATGTATGGCTATGTTATGCTACCTAAACTGAATTAACACATTATAAATTGCATGATGGCATTGTCAAATTGAAAACAAATAACATGCCATAGCAGCCACCGGGTGTTTGTGGAGTGCTTTTTGTCCGCGCGGCGCTTTTTGTCTGCAGCGCTTTTTGTCCGCAAACAATTTGAAAAAGTGACACTTTTTATCCGCACATCGCCTTTTGTCTGCAGAAAAATAATAATAGAACGCTATTTGTCGGTGCAGCGCTTTTTGTTCGCACAGAATCAGAAAAAGGAATCTGAAAAAGTGATGCTTTTTGTCCTCGCAGCGCTTTTTGTTCGCACAAAAACTGGAAAAGTGACCATTTTTGGCCACAGTAGTATAGATATGAGGGGTACCAGGCCAGTTTTCCTCACGCGGGGAACGAGAAAAACTAGTGAAATATGCCAGTGGAGACTCAGGCGTAACTCTCCTTCGCACCAAGATCTTAATGTAAGTCACGCCTAAATCAACACCAACATATTTCATTTAGTTTTCTCAAGCACCCCGCGAGGGAAACTCGCCTGATACCCCTCATATCTATACTACTAATCAATCCGGTTTGTCATTTTAGGAGAGCGCAATTTTATTTTAGGAGAGCGCAATTTTATTTTAGGAGAGCGCAATTTTATTTTATTTCTACTTTCGGCGAATCTACTTTCGACGAAGTTTTTCAATAACATTTGCAACTCATTAGGCAAAGTCAGACGGAACCGGGCAGTAGTCTTCATCATCGCTGTGCATATCATTTTTTACCATGGAGTATTTTATTTTCCTGCACTTTGCTATTTTGTATTTCAGTTCAAGAAGCTCTTCTCTGTTTCTATCCAGCTCGCGTTCATAATTATCCATTTCAACCAGCAATCGCCTTTTTTTTAAATGAAGGTCTTGCTGCATATTTTAAGAGAACCTCCTCGTCGTGAGTCAATTTAACATTAATTCTTTTTCTCAAATTTTCCATAGTTTTACCAAAAACTGAATTGTTCATCAGTTTGAAGAAATCCTTTTCAAAAGCATTTTTACCAGCTGTTCTCTTAGCAGTATTAAAGTCTATGTATGTTTTCAACCACTTTGATTCGTCGAACTGCAGTATTCGGTGTATTTTTGTTACCTTCAATCCAAGCTTTTTATACAATTCTAAGTTTCTAAAATGCACGACATACTTTTCTTTATTTGTCAACGTCGTAACAAGTTTATTAACATTACAATGTCCTAAATTAAACTTTTGTTTTAATTTTTTACAATAGTCTGACAACCACTCATCTTTGATATTTAAACTTTCCGGGGCGAGAGGATAATCATTATGCGAGTCATGCAGTTTCTCAGGATACGTAATATCGCACTCAACAATGTAATTTGATTTACCTTTTTCAAACTTATCAACCCACTTGAAGTTGCCAGTAGGTAACGGATGACACATGGCCCACCCATACAAGTTATTAGCATCAAGATATATTATGTACTTGCTTTCTTTTTTCTTGTCATAGTTTTTCATATATTTATTGTTAGCCTGTGAATATCTGTTTGCAATATAACTCGTACCGCCTCTTAATCCTTTTTCCACAAACAAATATTGATCAATATCAGTTATTAAATCAAGTTGGATACCAGTCATCTTGAGGCATGCATCCCAGGCTAAACCAGGACTACTGAAGTAATGACAAAGATCTAATTTGTAATACTCAATGCACATTTTTCTAAAGTTTTCAAAAACATCTGTCAGCAACAGCACATCAGTCTTAAGATACAGATCATGATATTCTCCCATATTTTTAATCTTAAATGTTTTCCATATTGTTTTAGCATGATCATAATCTGAATCTGAAATATGCTCATCATTTAATTGAGAATAAAAGCTATCTTTGTCAGGTAACTTAGTATCCTTGAAGCGTTCAAAACTGTTCATGTAATCATAAGGATAAACACCTTTTCGTTTTATTAATTCTAGCTTATCATCAAAGTATTCCTGAGAGGTGTATTGAATCGAAGGGATGTTTTTTACCAAAATTTCTAACGATTGAGACATAAACTGAAAACTGTCAATAAACACCAAACGTTGTCCTAACATAAAATCCATGTACTTCTCCATGTTATTTTGTATAGCATCTATGTTTCGTTTACTCTTCCCGATATGCTGCATTATGAAGTGAGAATCATATCCTTTCAAGTAATGAAACACAACAGGTATTTTTCTAGTCAACCTGAAATTAATATTACATATGTCATGAGCGCTTCCTCTATACTTTCCAGTTATATGGCAATGGTCTCTAACTTTTCTAATGGAGTTTTTGTATGCCACTGTATAACCCGCGTCACCTTTTTTGAGAGTTGTTGCAAAACCATTACCACAAATATGACATGATTTAGATTTTTGGAATCCAGCTTCTTCTTCCTGTGACATTACTAGATCTTTTTTAAAGTTTGCATTCATAGTTTTCTTGCACCACTTTTCTTCTTCTATCATTTTTTCTAAAAACTTGTAAACAGCATTTGGTCCTCTATACGTTACAACTGGTTTTGAATACTGATCATCATAGCAACAAACAACCTTATACCCATAACTGCAATCAGTATGCTTTTGATATGCTTCTGTATGTGATTTTTTAGGATTGTTTGATACGGAAGAAATACTTTCGGATACTGCTTCAAAATCAGCATATATAACAAACGAACAATTTGCTGTCTGTCATAGTTTTTAAACTTAACTTTTTCACCACTGACCGTTCCAAGGCGGTAGCCCTATTGCCAACCCTTTTGTGTTTGTGATGTCGTTTGCATTTTTTATTACTTTTGCCTTTTCGTTTGTCTGTTTGCGTGTTTGTTTTTGTGTTTTGTGGTTGACTGTCGTCCTTGAATGCTGCTTTCCCTGTCCGATATTTTTATCCTTCTTACCTTTTTCATCTTTGTTTGGCATCTCTACTGCTTGCTTACCATTAAGTGAAAGGCAATCAGGCTTATGTTTTTCTAAAACTCTTTCTGATGTAAAGCATTGTAGACATGTTTTACAAAACCATTTTCTTTCCTTGCGTGCTGTTTGATTATACATCAAATTGTTTAAATATTTTATCCACACGTAATGATTTTTTTCTTCTTTGGTGATTAAAAGAATATCAGATGTTTTTTCTGCTTTATTTTTTGATATGTGCAAAGGGTATACTTGATTATCTTCATACCCAAATATGTTAAAACAAATGTTGTTTTGTTTTTCTATTTTTGGGATTTGTTTGATAGTAACAGGAAATGTAATTCCTTTGTAATCATCAAGATCACCAATATGCTTTTTATACTTTGTTATTCTTTGTGGTTTATTATTAGCAGGGCATTCATAAGCCAATGACACCATCTGAAGCATTCGTTATCTTTTTCATTTTTTATATTTATTAATCCTTTTCTAGCATTAGCAAGTTCTTTTGGTAAATCCAAATAAGAGCTACCTCGTAAAGGCTTATACTTTATTCGATTTATGTAATGTGCATCTAGTGATTCAATTACCCAACCACTTCCCAACTGAATCCAATTTCCAATTATATTTATAATTTCTTCCTGTGCTTTGTCTGAGGCTTCTGATATTTGATTTTTGTTTAATATTATTACAGCCTTTGAGGCAAAGTAAGCTGTTTTGTATACACAATCAAAACCTCCTCTATCATCCGATACTTGTTTTTTAAAAGTAAGTTTTACATCAATGCTTAATTTAAATCCACCTGTTTTTCTTAGTTCTTGTTTAAGAAAGTTCACAACTCTTGATTGTGTTTTTTGTAGTTGTCTGAGCGAATCATTACTGACAACATTTACTTTAAAAACCTTGCTTACTGTTTTGTGGATGTTTCAATTTCTCGGATACTCATTATATTATATTACATGAGATTATTTCTTTAAGCCCCTATTAATTAATTAATTAATTAATTAAATAACATTCTTTTATTTAATATTTTCACCCTCATCGGTGTCCTCATCGGCGTCTTCATCGGTATCCTCATCGGCGTCTTCATCGGTATCCTCATCGGCGTCCTCGTCGGTATCCTCATCGGCGTCCTCATCGATATCCTCATCGGTATCCTCATCAGTAACCTCATAAACATATTCACCGGTGTCCTCGTTAGTAACCTCATCCAAGAGAGCAACTATTTCATTATCCAGAAGAATGTCTAAGTATCTCCGAAAGCATTTTTCCTCAAGAACTCTATTATCTATCATCTGACTTATTTTAACATGATATTTGCAGTATCTATCAAAATTAACAGTTTCAAGATTACCTCCAGCTGCCAGTGATTTTATTTTTATCCTGTATTTGCAATAGTTTATAAACTCGTTTTTATCAAAAACTTCTGCATCAATCATTTCTTTTAAACTTTCGACAAACGTTTCAAAGTCTTCATAACATCCGATATCAGTATTAATCACATGAGGTTTTTCTAGATTGCTGATTAGATTATCTCTGAACAACTCAACATTTTCAGACATTACTGTTAATTGTGTTTCATTAAAAATCCTAATTTCTTTTTCTGCTAGATCTGTGAGCAGCTTTACAGCATCATTGCACTCAATCTCAGTTTTTATTACCCAATTTTTTTTAAAAGCTGCAATATCATCTGACAATCGTTGCATATGAACTGTCTCAAACTCTTTGATAAGGTCATTTGTCTTGGTTAAAAGAGCCTGCTTGTAAGCAGCTACTTTCTCATAAACCTTCTGTTCCTCTTCAAAATGTTTTCTTTCTTCTTCCACATAACTGTAAATACTCATATATTAAAGATTATATTATTTTACTCAACCGTACATAATTATTTTAATTCCTCGGTCAAGTAATACATCATAGTGGGCAATAAAAGAAACTTTGTATAAAGTTGGATGGTAACTGGTTGCCTCTGAAATTTGTTTTTTACAAAAAGCACGCAGTTTGTTTATATCTCCTTTTTTATTTTATATGACAGTTTTAGTTGTTTGACCATTGTTATGATTCTTTCTGTCAAATCTTGAAAGTTTGAAAACATTATTAACTCTTTTTCAAGATTATTCATATCTTCAAAATCAATAGTTTTTGCATGTTCCGTTTGATCTTCCTTAAAGTTGTTGATTTCAATTTCTATACTTTTCTGATCTTTCTTAAAGTTTTTGATTTTCTTTTCTATATGTTCCATTTATATAATTACATAAGATAATATTTCTTTAAGCCAATATTTTAAAAATATAATTCTATATTAATATAATGAATTGCAAATATTGTGAAAGAGTTTTGGATATTATTGATCTCCCTGGGACGTGCATAGATTGCATCTTATTTTACGCAACTAATAAAAAGAAGCTTTGTAAATATTGTACCAGAGCCAAGCTGTGTTACAAGTGTACTTACGCATGTATACATTGTAACGATACTTGTGAAGTTTTCGATAACGAGCGTGTTTGCCTTAATTGCGGCACTCACAATGGCTACAATCTTATTGCAGGTTGCAATTACAGCCGAAAGAAAACTATTTACCACAGAAAGTATCATTTAGATAAATACTTGGTAGCATTTGATTTGTCTTCTAAAAATAGACAAAGATTTGAAGATTTGTTTTACAAAATTGTAAAGATTTTGAATCAAATAGAAGGTCGAAAAAGATTAATCAAATTTGAATACATTTTTCAGAAAATATTTAAAATATTAAAAATAGATAAAGAAACAAAACCGATTAAAACAAAATCAACCAGAGAAAAGTACGATAGGATATGGGAACAAGTTGAATTACGACTGAATGCCATGACCGTTTAACTTGAACAGATGCTCCGTAGGAGCATCTCTACTAGCTTAATTTCCATTAAGCTTGAACCTTTTCATATACATTTCCAGAGGTTCTGTAAAGTTATCATTCTTTTGAATTTCTAATATTTTATTAAAGACAAAACTAATTATCTCCTCGTCATTTTCTAGTCCTGTGGTTGTTTGGACATATGATAGAAGATGTTTAAAACTTCTATGATGTGTTTTTAACAAAGTCTTTTTTTCTGCTATTCTTGTTTTACTTGCAACTACTGGAGGAACCGCACCAACTGCAGCCACGAAAACAGGAATTGCCGGAACCAATGCCAGTACAGCAGTACAACCAATTATTCCGCTAACAATTTGTAATGTGTTTATAATACCGCACAATTTATAGCTACGCCTGTATGCAGCCACACGTCGTGTCAAGTGATCAATTAATTCTTCTTTGTTAGTAATTTGTGTCATGTATAATTACAGTTAGACAATAATTTAATTAAGATATTTAGAAAATAGTTGCTCATGTTCTTTGGATGATATTTTACCTATTTTTAGTAATTCATCAATTATGCTAATACCTTTATTTATTATCTGCGGACTATTATTTCCTGATTCAATACTTCCGCATACTAACTCTAGATCATTAACCAAATCACCAGGATTATTGTAATATTCAACATCAACACAACCTCCTAAAATCTTCTTGAACTTTGAAGAACCTTTGTGAATTGGTAAACCAGATAATTTTGTTAGTTCCTTAAAAGCATTCTGAGACAGCTTTGAATAAGTTTTTTTATTATTGTAACGCTTTGTTATCAAGTCTATAAAATCATCATCTACTTTTAGGTCTAGCACAACTGCTTCTCCTTGTTTGGCAATAAGTTTGTGATGACCAACAAGATTAGGTAACTCAATTTGTAACATTCCATAGTGGCCGTCTTTGTCGACTTTGTAGGATTTTTTTTTTTGTTGTAATCCTTTTCCTGAAACGGTTTTTCCAGGTAAATTGATTTTGCTTAACGAAATTACATCAGTAATCCTACTTCTATAATCTACCAAAGCTTTTGACTCGTTTATTAGAGCTTGCCTATCTAGCTCATATGCTGCTTTTTTTGTTACATCTTTTTCTTTTTTTTTATCTGCTTAGATAGGGTACCCCTGTCGCGTCCAATTGTATCGATTTTATTAGAAATAACTGTAAGCAAGGGTTCAAAATTATAATCACCACTGAGTACTGCATCCCCGACTAATTGCATTGGTAATGGATAGTTATATGCTTTTATCACGCCTTTATTAATACCGGCATCAAAATCACCGGCAAGTTTTACCGAATGAGGTTCTTCAGCAAATAACTGGGGTAATCCCTGGTACATTTATTTTTCTTGTACCTCCTCGCCTATTGCTACTGGAAGAGTGGCTAATTGCTAACTTATTTTCGGAAGAGAAGCTAACTGCTCTGTTAGCTGTTCCGACTGACTTTTTATTTCGCCAGTTACAGGTTTAAATATGTCTGTGTATAAATCATGACTAGCTCCTTTTTTTAGTCTTTTTCGGATAACTTTATTCTCGTATTCTTTGACAAGCTCACTCGCTTTTCGCATTTTATCTGCTAATTCTTTCCATTTTAACAACGACATGTAATAATATAAGTTAGATTAAAATAAGATAAATTAAGATAAGTTGATATAAGTTAAACCAAGTGAATTTAAATCAAGTATTATGTAGTTTTTGTTTTCTTTTTAGCCGCAGGTTTAACTGCTTTCTTTTTAGCCGGAGGTTTAACTGCTTTCTTAACTGGAGGTTTAGCTGCTTTCTTGACTGCAGGTTTAGCTGCTTTTAATTTTTTTCTTATGAGTTTGATATTTGCATGCGCTTTTTCAGACTCTTTTTGTATTTTAGCAATCTTCTTTTCCAGACGTGTAATCTCACTGGGAGATTCAGATTTGCTTAACATTTTATTTATGTGTTTTCGTTCTGCTTCTAATCCTAGCAAATAAATAATATTTGGCTTTTCTTCCGCTTTCGACAGGTTTCCTGGATTTTTCATTGTCGGCCTCCGGGCAGGATCTGCATCTTTTTGTTTTGTAGGTCCTGGGATACTCATCTTAACTTTTTGTAATCCGTAATATCTAACTTGATTAGCTTTAAAACATTCTGCTTCTGTTCCAAGTTTTTTACCACGGGGGATTTGTTTTATTCCGCAATATACTTTTGACATATAATAATAGTTAGATAATATCACTATTATCCAAGTATTATTATAATGGAAATTCCAAACTATAATATGAAGACAGACAACAGTAATTTCAAGCAGATATATAACTTCATACCGGACTGTTGTTTTAGAATGTTAATTTGCGGTAATTCAGGTTCTGGCAAGATACATTAGTTCACATGTTGCTGAAACCTTTAGTTTACTACGACAAAATTTACTTGTTTGCTAAAAACTTGGAAAAGTCTAAGTATCAGGTCTTGTCACAAAAACTTGAAAAGATAGCAAAAAAGAATAAAATTCCGGTGGAAGATATATTAGAATTTTCAAATGATGAAGTTATGCCTGTGGATGATTTGGATTCAGATAATCAGAAGATAGTCATTTTCGACGATTATGTTTGTGAACGCAATCAAAACGATATTATTAATTATTTCATCCAGGGAAGACGCAAAAATTGTTGTGTAATTTATTTATCTCAATCTTATTACAAAACTCCCAAAGACATTCGTTTGAACTGTTCTCATTACATCTTCTTTGCAACTCCGGTTAATCGCGAGCTGGGTATGCCTTCCAGCGAACAAGATGTTAGCAAAGAGCAGTACAGAAAAGCGACTGACAAGCAGTACGACTTTCTGTATCTGGATCGCCCGGGGAAGTTGATCAAAAGAAACTTCACTGGTGATATTTAATCTAATCATATTATATATAATGGGGCTTTTTAATGATCTTGGCGAGGAAGTTACTACTGGCAGTGTTAATATTACAAACTTTGGTATTGTGCTGTCTGAGTATGTAAAACAAAAACATTTGGTTAATTATCTTCACAAAGGTAGAAACCAGGAAAATGTTTTGAGAAGTGATCTTAACATGAATAAAAATAAAATTCCCAATGTAGGCAATCCGGAAAAAGCAGATGATGTAGCAACAAGGCAATATACCCAAAGAAGAATAACAAAGATCATACGTGATTATAATATTAATAAAATTGATAATAAACTTAGTCAAATACAAACAAAGCAAATCGTGAGAAAATGATTGAAATTCAAAACGGTTTGAAAGATGAAATAAAACTTTTGAGTGATGCTTTGAAAGAGCTAGAAAAGAAAGAAGATGTATTGGAAGAGAGTGAAAACTTCAAGAAATTAAGCGAACAAATAAGAACTGGTGTTCAAAATATTAATACACGGATTGGAGAAATCAATAAACAAATGGTTGATAACAATGAACTAGAAACTGCTATTGCTGATGCTTCAAAACAAATGAGAACTGCTTTTACTACCGAAATAACTCAAATTAAAATATTAAATGAGCAGATAAACACCAACGTTGTTGATATCAACAAGGAATTTGAAGACATCAAAAAGAAAATGGTTGACGGTAAGTCGCTTGAGACTGCTCTGAACAAACTGATTGACACTGATAAACTTGAGACTGCACTGAGCAAACTGGTTAACCTGATAAACTTAACACTGCTATTGATGACGCTTCGAAGCAACTGAAAGCTTCTCGGGATGAAAGAAGCAAAGCTTTTGACGGCGAAATAGCCTCACTGAAACAGTTTAATCAAAAGTCTGATAGTCTGCATACAGCAATTCTTGGTATAATTGATGAGTTAAAAGTAAAAGTAGACTACTTTTTGAATATACGATAAATGGAATAAGTATTATTCAAGATTATGACAACAGTACTAATGATAATTTCTTTGTATCATATCCGACGCAAAAACCACTTGAAAGATCCAGGCGTTCACGAGATTTTCTCCGGGCGTTTACTTTTACGGCCAATCCACTTGTAAAAGGTGAAGAATATTATAAAAAAGATGATACTTTGGACCAGTTTCTCATTCGTAAGAAGGGCCGTTATGTATTTGAAATAGATTTTACTTATACAGGAGCAGATATAGAAGAATTTCTTATTTATCCATCATTTGATGCCGGAAAGAATCTTCGCCCGATAATAAAAAATGACAAACGAATAGTAACAGAAACATTTGAATTATATCTCAAACCATCATATTTTGCTGCTTTCAGACCAGATATAAAACGCAACACTACACAAGTTTTCAATTTTGAAAATCAAGTTATGAACTATTTTACATACCGGAATAATTAGTCTTAATAAAATTTATCCATCCTATATTATATGGAACAAAAAATTGTATTAAAATCAGAGAAAGCGTCAATAATTAATAGCTCGAATACACCAAGTAATTTAACAACTGTATTTGATAGACCAATAATATTAGGTAAGAACAAACAGCACGGCATTGGACTTTATAAGATTAATTCTATGACTTACTCATGGTATAATATTAGTGAAGATTTTAATAACAAAGTGATAAGGTATCACAACGGAACAGATTGGAAAACTATTAGTTTTGCAAATGAAAATTACAGTTATGCCGATATCGACAATTACATAAAAGAAGCATTGGCTGTAAACAATGATTTAACCGATGACTCACCCGTCCCGATAAGAATTGAGTTTGATTTATCAAGTTTCAAATGTTAAGTTACCATTCATAATAATTTCATGCTTGATTTGAGAGAATCAAACTTTCACACCTTGATTGGGTTTGGCAAAGATGCCGTTATTTGAGAAACTGAATTTGGAACTGTGACACCAAACATAACAAATTCTATTGATACGTTGTATATCCACTGTGATTTGATAAGTAATTCTATTGTTGATGGATCATACGGGGATGTTATTTATGAAATAAGTACAGCTGATCTTACGAGATCGTATCCTTTTAAAGAAGAACCGATGAGAGTCGGGTTCTGTGAAGTAAACAAAACGATCATTAACAGTATTAATATTTACATAACCGATTTCTCTGGTAAGATTATTAATCTTAATGGTGTCCACACATCATTTCCATTTGTTTTGAAGGAATTAATGTAACATAAGTTATATGGCACGTTTAAAAAAGGGTTTATGACACTAGTACGGGAACATATACTCAAGTTGATCGATTAACTGGAGCTGGCATATTCGACATTTTTTCAAAAGTTGGATCAAAGATATTTAGCGAGTCTGTGAAAACAGCAGGTAAGAAAGCATTAGAAACTGCTGGAAAACAAATCTTAGAAAGCGGTTCTAAAAAACTTGGAGATGAAGTAGGTAAAATGCTGCTGATAAGTTAGTTTCAGTTATTAAACCTAAACCAAAAGGTGAGATAATTTTAAAAGAACTTACAAAGGCTGGTAACAAAAAAGAAGTTGTAGCTGAAACTGAAGAAGATGTAGCTGGGACTGAAGAAGATGTAATTGCAAAAATTAACAGATTACTATCCGGAAGAGGAATTCATGCAAGAATTAATTGATTAATTAATAAAAAATAATCTAATTACTAGTATATACAGATGTTTCGAAGTGATAAATATAATACTAGATATGAACATGTACCTATTCAGTTAGATACTCCTATAACACAACCAGGAAATGCTACCAGGAAAATGAAAAGTGGTTATCAGTTTACACTAAATGATAGAAGTTCTTACTTTGATTGGTAAACATGCTTCCTCCTAGTCAAATTCAAATCAGCTTGCAACTGACAGACGATAATTTGTTAATTTTCAAATCAAGTGGTGATGATGGTCGAGTAGTTATTAATGAATTAGTTTTGTGGATACCTAGAATGATATTTAACTCAGATGGTTTAAGTTACGTAATGACAAATCATATGACATCAACAAGATGGACTTACCTCCGTGAAATGATACAAGAGAGCGGAAGTTCTGAAGCAACTAAATCCGTATTTAGAATAACGGCTGGTGTTAAAAATCCCAAACATGTGTTTGTTTATTTGCAAAGGGCCGACAAGAGTTCTTCTCAAACACAAAATCCTCATCTTTTGGATACGTTTAAGGTAAATGCTGCTAATGCTAATTGCTATTTACAATCAGCTAGATTGGAAGTTGGAAATGGAGTTTATTATCCAGAAACTGAATATAGTTATGCTAATATCATAAGAATATTCAATGATGTTATTAATTATTCTTACAAGCAAAATGATAAAAACACTGGAACTTTAATAAACGTGAGCAATTTTAAAACTCTTTTCGGAATGATATATTTCGATTTGAGTTACAAGGAAAATGAAGTCAGAATTGATCCAAAACAACTAAATCTGAGATATAAATTAAATATACCTCCTGCTGCTCGATATAAAGTTTATACTCTGGTTATATATGAGGAAGATGTTGTTATTGATACTGTCGGGAATGAACTAGTTATTGTTTAATCTAACTTACAATATATATGACTTACGTAAATTATTCAGTAAATTTAACAGATGGGCAAAAACAGAGTTTAGCGAGGGCTTATGAGAACAAGAGTGAATTAACATTCAGGTTAAAAAATAACCAACTAACTGGGAATTTTCTTTTGCTGCTGACAGCTACTCAGATTTACAATATTAACAAAGCTAAATCTGATGGACGGGGATTAGACATAAATATATCAAAATCGCAAATGAGATCTCAGTCTAAAAATGGAGGCTTTTTGGGAGCATTATCTGGTTTGTTGACTAAAACTATATTACCAACAGTTGCAAAATTTGTTCCAAAAGTATTAGCACCACTAGCAACAGGAGCATTAAGCGGCTTAGCAAGTACTGGAATTGGCAAACTATTCGGAAATGGGATGGTAACTATTCCTAGTGGCAAAAAACAAGCACTTCTTGGATCAAATAAATTAACACTTGCATAAAGAAACAAGATGATAAAGTCTAAAGGTTGTTGCCCTATTAAACTGACAAAGCAGCTACAACAAGATGGAGGATTTCTTGGAATGCTTGCATCATTAGGAATTCCATTGATTGGATCTCTTAGTAGTGGTTTAACTGGAAAAGGTTTGCAAGTAGGTAGAAAAGGAAAAGGCCTAAGAGTTGATGGTGTAAAAGGTTTGCAAGTAGACTCACAAATTAGACCGTACAGAAGTATTCCATTCATAAAAAAAAATAAATTTAAAAATAAACCTATCTCTAACTTAGATATAATAAAATGGGTCAAGCAGCTAGGTATACAGAAATTCAGGGGAGTGTTTAGCAAGAACAAATTACCAACAAAACAAAATAAACAAGAATGTGGTATTATTAATCTTGATGATTATATCGGACCTGGTAAACACTGGACTTGTTACTATAATAATTATTACTTCGATCCGTTTGGCTTGAGCCCACCAAAAGAAGTTTTAAATTACATACCTGATGTAAAATACAACACCATTCAATATCAAGATAAAACAAGTGTCTTGTGCGGATATTTCTGTTTGTACTTTGCCAAAAAGTTGCAAGAAGGAAATAGTATGTACGATATTCTTTACAAATTATTAAAACCTTACAAACGATTAGAAAATGAAAATATTATAAAATCATATTTTGTAAACGAAGTTTAATCTAATCATATTATATATGAGCTATTGTATAAAAGAAAAAATGGTCACTGAAAATGTTGATCCTAAGTATGTTTTAGCAAAAAATGGTAGAAAAATGTTGAGCAACTTGTGCATCTTGCGGTATTACTAAAACAACGTGTGTTAAAAACACAGAAGGTGGAAATATTGATATTCATAAAGCTTTGCTCCCTTTAATACTCAAAAAGGGCTAACACTTCCTGGTTATAAATATTGCGGTCCCGGTAATCCGCTTGATAGTGGAGAGCCGGTAAATGAGTTAGATGCTGTTTGCAAAGATCATGATATGTGTAATGATGAAAATCCTAGTAATAAATCAATGTGTGATACAAACATGCTTACTGGTTTGAAATCTAGTAAGTCTAAAACTATCGGAGAAAAGATTGCTAAGAATTTGATAGCAAAACCAGTTATTAGTGCAAAATATAAACTAGGATTCGGAAACCCAAAAAACGAGAAAAGGCGTTGAAATGGACTGACAAGTTAGCAGATGAACTTCATAAACCTATACGAAGAAAGTTTGCTCAACGCCGTGTGATTGTTAATGAAATTGATAAAATATGGTCTGCTGACTTGGTTGACATGCAATCGTTTTCAAAGTATAATAAAGGTACTAAATACTTGCTTACTGTTATTGATTTATTTAGTAAATTTGCTTGGGCTGTACCCGTTCCAAATAAAACTGGTACGGAAATTACCAAAGCGTTCCAACAGATAATCAGTACAGGAAGACACTGTAAATTGTTGTGGGTTGATCAAGGTGTGGAATTTTACAACAAGACGTTTAAGCCATTTCTTGATGATAATAATATCAAAATGTATCACACTTTTAATTTCGGAAAAGCTGTAGTAATTGAACGATTTAACAGAACATTAAAAGAGAGGATGTGGAAATATTTCACAGCAAACAATACAAACACATATTTAGACGTGTTACAAGAAATGGTTGATAAGTATAATAATACAAAACATCGGAGTATTAAAATGTTGCCGATTGAGGCTAGTGATGAGAAAAATAAAGGAACGGTATATTTCAACTTGTATGGAAAAATGAGAAGTAATCAAATTAAGCCAAAGTTTAAAATAGGGGATAATGTTAGAATCAGCAAATATAAAAGAACGTTTGAGAAAGGTTATACCCCGAATTGGACTGAAGAAATATTTGTTGTTGATGAAATTCAAAACACAAATCATGTGACATACAAAATAAAAGATTTAAACAACGAAAATATTGACGGAAGCTTTTATGAATTAGAAATGATAAAAGCAAAGCAAGAAATATTCAGGATTGAAAAAGTAATACGACGTGATTACAAAAAGAAACAAGCGTTGATTAAATGGAAGGGTTACAATGAAGATTTCAATAGTTGGGTTCCATTCCTCCACCAGTGGAAGCTGGAAAGTCGCCATATGACCTTAGCTGTTGGTGCTACTATAAAATCCAATTCAATTCAATTCAAGGATATTGAAAATATTAAATAATATCTTGAACTATGCAGAGCGATGATAAAGACTACTGCCCGGTTCCGTCTGACTTTGCCTAATGAGTTGCAAATGTTATTGAAAAACTTCGCCGAAAGTAGATTCGCCGAAAGTAGACATAAAATTAAATTGCGCTCTCCTAAAATAAAAGTGCGCTCTCCTAAAATGACAAACCGGATAGATTAGTAGTATAGATATGAGGGGTATCAGGCGAGTTTCCCTCGCGGGGTGCTTGAGAAAACTAATGAAATATGTTGGTGTTGATTTAGGCGTGACTTACATTTAGATCTTGGTGCGAATGAGAGTTACGCCTGAGTCTCCACTGGCATATTTCACTAGTTTTTCTCGTTCCCCGCGGGAGGAAAACTGGCCTGGTACCCCTCATATCTATACTACTGGCCACGCAGTGCTTTTTGTCCACATTAACTTTGCACAGCGATTTTTGTATGCAGTGACTCGACTTATGTCCCCGCGGCGCTTTTTGTCGGCAGAAAAAAAAGCTAAGCTTTATGTCTGCGGAAAATCTGTAGCGGAGAAGTGATTGTTTTTGTCCGTTATTTTAACTTGTTCATTACTATTCAATATTATTCATGGCAGGTTCAATAGTATATTATAAATACCATTTAGCATGTACGCCACGCCCGGGGATCGCCCCACCTGCACTGATTTGGCAAAACCAAGAGTATAAGGCGGGGGATGTACGCGCGCCCGGGAATCGCACCACCTGCACTGCTTTGGCAAAACCAAGAGTATAAAGCGGAGGATTTCCAGATATGCAGGCGTGCGATAAAACAAAAATGCTCGAAGTGATGAGGTTGTCCAGATTGTGATTGATTAAATTTGTATGTAAGCCTAACCGTTCAAGTCGGTAACCCTGTCTTCACACTCTTTGTGTCGTGTATTGTCCTTTTCATTGTATAGTTACTTTGCTCTTTGTTTGTGGTACAGTGAGGATTTACGGTGCCATTGCGTTTATTAAGCACTAAACTGCTCCATACGATTTAATTATTGTTAATGTCAAAGCTTGGTCCGGAAAACTGGAAGACTCGGCTAGTTTTGTGATGTAAATCATTAATATTTATTCACATGAGGCTTTCAGTCTCTGAATGATGCTTGTGCTGTGATCGACATACACTTTGTTTGAATTATATCTAAAACTGTTAGCAATATAAACCCAATTTAAAATTATTAATTAGTATAAACAACAACCAGCCGAGTCGACATTTCCAGATCAAACGTTTGCATAAACAATAGTAGCATGCGTCTTAATATAATGCATATACACACTTCATATGAATCTGATGCACACTATGGGTGTTTTCGTGATTCCCTCAGATCACCCCAGTCCATTTAAACATAAACTTCATTTTCTTAACCTAATCTAAACATAGCATTGATACATGCAATTGGATTATTTTAAGAATCTTGAAATAAAATTATTCCATTTCACCATATTACGTGCACAATTTTACATTTCGACGAGCCGCAAGACAGGATTAAGAATCATAATATAATTCCATTTCACCATTGTTTGTGCACAATTGAAGGTGACGCAAAACAACATTTTTTAAATTCATGTCACACCGCTAATCATTGCTTTTAATTGTCTCTGGATCGAAGATGTGCATGTTTTCATGTGTTGATTAAATCGGATGTTATGAAATACTATGAAACTGTGATATTTGCATTGCAAAATCAAAGTAGAATTGGTCAGTTCCTTATTGGGTTCAAATCGGGAACCAAAAACTAGGAGCCAGTTGCCGGTCCCGATTCGGTGCGAATAAGCAACTGGTTTCTGTGCGTGTTCAAGTCTGCTGAAATTATGTGGAAATCGTAAAGTATCATAGTAATTGATATTTCGGAGACATAACGAAAATAACATCCTACATTTTCATTTTGCCGATTTTATAACATCCCATGTCGTTTTCATGAACTGCGATATGTGCAGTATGACAGTCAAGGTGATATTATTCAAAATGTCATTGGTTCGAATCGAGAACTAGGAACCGGGAACCAGGAACCAGTTCCTATTTCCTGGTTCCTATTTCGATTAGAATAAGGAGCGGGTTCTGGGAACTGGAAACCGGGAAAACTTTATGCTCATTGTTTCCGAAAGTTAGGAAAATGCCGAAAATAACAGTCTGCGAATCAAAAGTAAATACAATCTACTGCCAATGCAGAATACCGGGCCTTATTGACCACCTCGTAAAGCGTGACAATAAATTATGTTCCGTCTGGGGTGACAACTCATATAGGATGGTTCCATAAATCTTGCGTAGACCACTTAAATTGTCCTTCATGGAACTGTTCAAACGGCATATACACAATAACGATTTAACAATAAATTTCCAGATGGGACTCTGTGTATATACACATTTAACAAATACAACTATCTTTACTCATCAATTCAACTCTTTCATTTATAAACACATATTATTCATTTTAAATTCAGATCAACTACACAACATAGGCTTTAAATTTATTTAAACACAAATAATATCTCTCAAGTACTTCATTAAAATGTTTTAGGGACCAGTTGTTCCGAACCGCGTTAGGGACCAGGCAATATTTATTGGGAGGTTGGGACCGGTGGAAAATGGCATGGGACAGGTACATTTTATGCGCGACAAACCATGGGACGATACTTTTTTTCCGCTAGCTTGCCATGGGACGTACACTTTTTTTAAAGTTAAATTCTTTCCCCCCAAAAAAACTTTAAACAATACAAATATTGAAGCAGTGATCTTAGACCATAAACCCTTACCAAAAATATAGGCTTCTGGCGACTGTTTGCTGCAACTCTGCGGCAAACATTGCTGCAAAGCTGCGTCAGACAAGTTTGCGGCCAATTTGCGATACACTTTTACTTTGCAAATGAAGTATGCGGCAAAGTTGCAGCAAACAAATATGCAAAATGAGGTTCTGGTGATGTTCACCTCAACTTTGCCGGAGACCTCATTTGCATAGTAAAAGTGTGCGGCAACTTCTCAGCACACTTCATTTGCATAACACTTTTAGCTATAATCTTCTGGCGATGAAATAGAACAATGGTGCGCTGTTTGTAAAAAAAAATATATTTAGCTCGAAAACATTTTGTTTTTTTCACTATTTAACAGACAGACAGACAGACAGACAGACTTTTTATTCAGACTTGTACAAAGTACATCGTCTACAATACATACATATTAGCATATATGATGTCAACGTATATATACAAGTAAATGGTGAAATATATACAAATGGTATAATTAATCATTTTCATTATTATTATTATTATTTAACATGGACTACACCATATTTAAATAAATTGACACGATTTAAATTAAATGACACGAATTAAATAAATCGACACTATTTAAATAAATGTTCTCGATTTAAAGTATATCCTTACAATTTAGATTATGTCCTCACGATTTAAAATATATCCATACGAATTAACTAAATGGATTTGATTTAAATAATTGTTTGTGAATTCTAAATAAATGGACTTTCGTTTTACTAAATGTGCAACAATTTAATTAAATTCTCTATATTTAAATAAATCGACACAATTGAAATAAACTGACAGTATTTAAATAAATCCTCTCAAAATTAAAATCTGTCATTTCTGCATTACGCTCATTTTCATGGAGATGTCGAGCGCTGTAATTCCTGCATTACTCCCATTTTCATGGAGATGTCGAGCACTGTCATTTCTGCATTACTCCCATTTTGATGGAGATGTCGAGTGAAGTCATTCCTACATTACTCCAATTTGCATGGAGATGTCGAGCACTGTCATTTTTGCATTACTGTCATTTGCATGGAGATGTCGAGCACTGTCATTTCTGCATTACTCTAATTTGCATGGAGATATCGAGTACTGTTGAGCGCTGTCACTTCTGCATTACTCTCATTTTCATGGAGATGTCGAGCGTTGTCATTTCTGCAGTACTCACATTTTCATGGAGTTATCGAGTACTGTTGAGCGCTGTCACTTCTGCATTACTCTAATTTTCATGGAGATGTCAAGCGTTGTCATTTCTGCAGTACTCACATTTTCATGGAGATATCGACTGCTGTCGTTTTTGCATTACTCTCATTTTCATGAAGATGTCGAGCACTGTCATTTCTGCATTACTCCAATTTTCATGGAAATATCGGCGCTGTCACTTCTGCATTACTCTTATTTTCATGGAGATGTCGAGCACTGTCATTTTTGCATTACTCTCATTTTCATGGAGATATTGATCGCTGTTGAGTACTGTCATAACTCTAATTTTCATGGAGTTGTCGAGTGTTGTCATTTCTGAATTACTCACATTTTCATGGAGATGTCGAGTGCAGTCATTTCTGCATTAATCCCATTTTTAAGAAGATGTCGAACGCTGTCATTTTGCACTACTCCCATTTTCATGGAGATGTCGAACGCTGTCAATTTTGCATTACTCCCATTTTCATGGAGATGTCTAATGCTGTCATTTCTGCATTACTCTCATTTTCATGGAGATGTTGAGCACTTTCATTCTGCATTACTCCCAATTTCATTGACATGTCACTAACTGTAGCAGTCCAATAGGCACTTATGGTGCCTGGATATCTTAGAATCAGCACCAGACCCTAGACAAACCAACAAACGTATATATACACACATCTACCTATTGAGGTCATACTGATTATATTTTGATATGTTGACAGCGAGGTGTGAAGACGTGTTTCTTGTGAGCAGAACATTTGTTGTGAAGTTTTGTTGGATATGATCAATAGTTTTAGTTTTAAAATGGATATAACAGGATATAATTGTTTTTAAAGGACTTCCATATCCAATGAGGCATGTTTACGTTATAAGTGTATATTTGTTTATTACAAACTATGTATATACATTTGTGTACTAGTTAGAAACTTTCCATTTATCACGTTAGTTAAATCTAATATTATATATAAATTAATATAAATATGTACATGAACATATTAGCGATTCAATGTGATGGTTCAGTCACCTTCGCTGCATATTTTGCGGTGAAAGCAAAATAACAACAACATTAACTGCTAAAGTATTAATTGTTACCTTATACATATTAATACTTTTCTGTTAATTATGTTAATTGTTGGTATAATGTTGTATATATATTTCACTATCGCTGTCAAGTTATATGTATTTGTTGTATCCTCACGGGTCTTATGACCCATTGGAATTATCTGAATAAACACATTATATTATTTTGCACTTGGGATACAATTTTAATTGTTCTGGTTTTAAATGTTGGAGTTATCATGGTGTTTGCTATTTAAAAATGTTCTTGCAATGAACACAATTAAATAAATGTTTAAAAACAAGGTTCCACGAAAAACAAAATTACTTGTTCAAGGGGTACGTCCTTTTACATAAAATGCAAATTTCACTTTAGTAGTAAATAACTGGAAATAATAAAATTCTGTATAAAGTCTAAGTTTTACGATGATGTTTTGGCTAACAGAGTCTTCAGATACAACAGATCAGAACGTGATGTTCTGTGAATAAAGAAACGGCAAATCTGAATTTAAAAGACTGTGGTAATGTTACGGCGTGCAATAAAAAAATAATCGGATTGGTAAAATTTGTCGCAATATTGTGTCGAACAAAAACAACATGCAAGTAAGTTTGTGTTGATGTTATGGTGAACGTTCTAAATAAATAAATGTTTCAGGCGAATGTATAACTTTTTGGCGAGTTTGCGGCAAATTCGCCAAAGATTACCATAATGTTTGCGGCAACATCACCGCTAGTGGCGAACAATTAATAATTGGTGAACAAAATTGTTCGCTGCAAGCTTGCAGCAAACCTCATTTGGTAAGGAGGGTGCTTATGGACCAGGCAATATTTATCTGGGCATTGGGAATGGTGCAAAATGGCATGGACAGGTACTTTTTTGTCGCGACAAACCATGGGATGATTTTTTTTTTTCGTTTGCTTGCCATGTGACGTACTCATTTTTTTTTATATAACATTTTTATTTGCACCGGTCCCAACCCCACGATAAATATTGCCTGGTCCCTTAAAGAAAATATAGTTCAGCATGGATATATACTGCTAATAACTTTACCAAAATGTACACGATTTTAATTTTCCTCGCTGTTTTGGAAAGTAGTTATCTTCAGCTAAATAAATATATCAAGTTATTACAGATCAAAGCTGTATTAAATAATTCCGAGCCAGGTTTTTTCTGCTTTCAAAATAGGTCAAATATGTGATTCTGATGGATGGATGTGTTGCATTCATTTACTCATTTATTTCGCGTCATTATTTAAATATCTTTAGATATCTTTACTGTTTTAAAAAGTACATGGTCGACGCTTTCTAACGATATATACGTTTACTGCTTCTGTTAAATAATAAAGATGTTATTCTAGGGGGCCACGTGGTCCTTTTTCTTTGCTGTAAATATAGATAGTGGCCTACATATAAACTTATCCAGACTATATCTCGAGGCGAAAAGTCGCAAACCCGAAAAGTCGAAGGCGAAAAGTCGCAAACCCGAGATTGTGGACGAATTTTCGTGGCGAAAAGTAGAAATTTTACCATTTCGGGTATGCGACTTTGCTAGTCGAAATTTCGCCCAAAATCTCGACTTCGCGAATTTTTGTCTTCGGGTTTGCGACTTTTCGGGTTTGCGACTTTTCGCTTTGTGGATTTTCGCTTTGTGGAAAGGGTTATTAACAGGGCGAAAAGTCGCAAAGTCGAAATGGCCGCATCCGTCTTCCATAGATTTGTGTTAATAACAAAATCCCTAAAATGGAATATACTGGACAATAGATAGATTTTACACGCTGGCATGTTGTCCTAGAAGTATTACGTTGTTATGAACGGCAGCGACTCTTATATTGTTTTAGTAATTGCACATGGTAAGGTAGCAATGAATAGTTTCTTTGAGTTTTTTCACTTTGATAACGCAATCTTACTCATGGTAGCAATGAACAGTTTATCTGTGTTGTAATGCACGCTAACGCAAACGCATCCTATACATGTGAGTAATTGTATTTCTGTGCTGATGTGTACTTTAGCACGTCGTGCTACAAAGGTGAATATGTAATCAATTTGTAAGGCATGTCAAGGATTCGTCCAGCTTGATTAAAAATGTTTGGTAGCACAAACTGGGAAGGAAGTGTCTGGTAAAAAAAACGATCATGGCGTGTTTACGTCTCCGTGACTTTGTTCCCAGTTCCTACCCAGAAATAATGCTATTTTCTCTCGGCAGCTATTTTACGCTTGCGTAAAACCTTGCTTGTATACTATTGTAAAAGGGCTCAGTTGGGGGTATGTAAATAGACAGGTTTATAAGCGCGTTACTACTGTCTCGCCGCAGAGCTAGCTTTTATGGCGATATCGGTAGAGCGTCCGCTTCATATGCAAGGGGTCCCGAGTTCAAACCCGCTGAGTGCCTAAATACGTATGTGTAATTTTTCCAGTCCGATTACATTGGTGGAGAATCCGGGGGTAGGCATTGTATGAGGTTATGCCCAGATGCCTAAATCATTGTATATGTTGTTGTCTATATCTGTTGTGTGATATTTGAAGGTTTCAAATATCAAACATAAAATGGTTGGAGGTATGTAATAGGACTCAGTTGTGGGGTATGTAAATATATAGGTTAATAAGCGCGTTACCACTGTCTCGCCGCAGAGCTGGCTTTTATGGCGATATCGGTAGAGCGTCCGCTTCACATGCAAGTGGTCCCGAGTGAAAACCCGCTGAGTGCATAAATATTTATGTGTATTTTTTCCGGTCCGTTTACACTATTATCGTGCTATGCTAATCTTTTGTTTGTTGTATTAGGAAGCAATGGGGAGCTCATACGCCGCCCTTTGTCTAGGTGTTTACGTCAACTGCTCTATTGAAATAACTATATCTTTACATTAACAGGCATTAACAAATATGAAAAGGATGCACTTATCCTACAACCTTCGAACATAATACTACACACATATGGCAATTACTACCCATTATTCCCAAAAATAATGTTTACATGCCCGAAATTGACCTATTTTTTAACTTTAGTTACCTTGACCCCTGACAAACACGGTGTGCTAGCAATATTTGATATTTAAGTCAATTCTGTAAACCTTTTAATTTTCTTTATTGTACAAATTTAGTATAACATCGTTGTATTAATGAACATGTCACATACGTTGAAAAACATACGTCATCACAGAAACACTGCTCCTACCAATACACGTAGTAACGTATTTGTGTATGAATGTATTTTTTTACAGATGAAAGAAATATATATGAAGTAAATCTGTGCATAGAATACACCATCGCTAGACATACACAAGGCAAACCCATGTCTAAAACGCTTTCACTAAATTTTGAACAATACATGAAGTGGAAGTACTTTCACAATAATTGTGTAAACATATCAACCTTGAATGAATATTTAAAATCAAAAGACATTATAATCGATAAAAAAAAATGGTGTATAACCTCACCCGTAAACAACATTAAACATGTTGAAAAAATCGCAAACAATGTGGTTCAACATATACAATTGGCAACTGACGATGTCATTGTGGAAAGGTATTCAGATCAAAACTGTTCGGATGCAGATGCGCAGAAAATCATGAAATCTGGCTTTGCAGTGTCTAAAATTATTCTAGCAGAAGTATTAGATGGTGACCTCGTTATCATGTTTTCCAAGAAAAATGAACCAGGATTAAGAAAATTTCTTAATAATGAAATACACCTTATAAAGTCTGCACCTAAACCCAATCAGAATATGAGGGGTCAATTGCAGCAGCACAGAGAAGAAATGGAACTGGATTTAATATGGGTGTCCTTGTTTGAGAAATTTAACATTCATACAACATTGGAAGATATGTTTCCAGTTGAAACAGAACTCAATATTACGGATACGACATTCAAAGTTGTAATAAGTGGCGTAATGTCAGGAGTGTTAAACGCCAAAAAGGAATTTATAGACAAATTCGAAAAAAGACTTGTATCTGAACATGTTGCCCTTAAAATAAAAAATATTGATGTTTTACGCAAGACGGGCCTTTTGGAAATGCTTGAATGTCATCTAAACCGGCAAAGATATAAATGTGTTATTTGTCTTTCAAAGAGTGGACAGTTAACGTTACACGCTCTAAATGCAGTCGATGCGGAGAAAGCTGCAGGTAAAGTACGACAGTTTGTCAGTGAAGAGCGGATAAGTCTTGAAGGTAATTGGAAGGAACCGTCTCAGATAGAAAGTCTGCTTGTAGAGTTTACGGAAAAGTATGATGGCGTGCTGCTCAGCGTTGATATGGATGGTGCAAGTCTCGTTGTTACTGGTGTAAAGAAAAATGTGAATTCACTGGTAAATGAAATAAGTGCTAAAATGAAGGATTGTAATGTATCAATAGTGACACGTCGGACCTATATCGTTGAACATCTAGATGCCTTTCTTATTGTTGAGAATGAGGCTATGTTCCTAGATGATTTACAAAAGACATACGGGGTAAAGATAACTTCATTCGATGTAGACGAACGACATGGATTTTATATAACAGGATTGCGAAGCTTAGTTATAAAATGCGAAAATGAAATAAAAGAACATATCCAAAACGTACTACGGGAGAATAGTGAATATAAAAACGACCATGAGCAGTCACATTTTGGAGCTAAAGATTGCCAGGAATTAATTAAGGAAGTCGAGGAAGATCATAAAGAACTATGTGGGTTGCGTACACAAGCAAAGACACAGAAACTTACAGAATGCGAAGGTAAGGACTGGTTTTATGTAAGCATGTGCATTGTAAACAATAATACAGAAATCTATTATTTTTTAATTCCGAAATGATCTAAATGATTTACAAAGATAACTTATATTCAAGATTGTTTAACGGAAAAATAAACACACAAACTTTTGATATAAGAAAGGAAGAGCATTATAAAATAGCATTTAGTGTGAATATACTTAACACAAATAAAAGGCACATCTGTAGGTCACATGTGCTTACAGATTATGTGTTATTGACAACATGTACAATCAACTTTCAAGCATAAGGCTACTATTAAAATGAATTGCAATTTAATTGATTATCTTTAATTGCAGCACTTAATAAATCGACTTTGCCTTCACTTAGAGTTGTTGTTGTGGAGGGATCGTTAAACGAAATGGAGGTAAGTCATGACAATATGCTTAAACAAATTGTACTGAGTTGATACTCAGAGTAATAGTCTTAATGTCAATGCAATCGAAAGACCAATTCTAAACAATGCCATAATGACCTAGTATAAAAAGATAACTTAAATTAATAATATGATCTATATCGGAAAACAAGGTCACATGGAGATCAAAATTTAATTGATGGGTCACAAGTAGGTCAAGTTGACCTGATAATCCAACCTTTCCTTGTCTAGGATATAAACAACTTGAAACTTGGACAATGTGATTTACATATATAAAAGGAGATCACGACGACATAGTGGCATATTCTATATTTTCATGTTAGTTGACCTGAGTGAAGGCTCAGACTGAGCTAATGTGACCACTTTTTGTCAGTCCGTACGTCGTCGTCCTATCGTTTTTTTTATTAAATTATTATAATCCGCTTGGCAAGCTATAACCAAACTGTACTAGGATAGTTCTTAAAAACTCTTCTTAAAAATAGTTGATTTGATTTCGACTGTTTTAATGAATAAAATTTGTTCAAATTAAGTCACGGGGTCAAAAAAAAGAGGGTCAAAAGTGTGTCAATAGTTTACACAGTCGTGTAATAATTCAAATATCTGCTCTAAAACGACTAAAACCAAAAAGTATTTATATATATTGCATGTAGCACTAACCTATACTCCTCCTCCAAAAGTAGATATAAAAATCGCACAGGAAAAGTAGCATTCAAGGACGACAGTCAATCACAAACACACAAAGAAACAAAGCACAACTATATATAAAGATGAATAAAAGGCAAGATAAGACATCACAAATACACAAAAGGGTTGACAATAGGTCTACCGCCTTGGAACGGTCAGTGGCAAAAAAGGCCGCTGGGGGTTTAAACCAGGTTCCAGTGTGCACCAAACGTCACTCTTACAATATTTTCATCCCACTAAACGTGACAGTGTAAATAAAGATATCCCCGCCAGATTATAATCTCTAACAAACAAGGCAGCGTTAATAGGCAATATAAGTAAAACACATAAATGATCATATATATATATAATATAAAAAATCAAAAGCCTAGAGAACCACAAAGTAAGTACTCAGTGACTTGACAAGAAGCCAGAGCAACAAGAGACAAACTGTTAAGGGTACAACAAGACAATATTAAAGACAAACATCAAACGCTACCGTCCTATAAGGATTTAGGTAGACGTCATCATCGGGTCCACAATCTGTCATGAAAACGTAGAACTGTAAATGGGTCAACCACTAAATATGCATGCAGTACGTTGCAAGATGAGATGATTAGAGCATAACATCTTTTGATAAACTTTTTAACAAGTTTAATAAAGATTGTATGGAAGTGATTATGACCAAGGATCTTACGAAGTGTGTAAATCACATCACCATAGAAGTCAGGTTGTGATAGTTCTTGTCGCAGAAGAGTTCTTAAATTACTTTTACGATAATAAAATACAATTTTGCAAAGGTTTTTCGTAGTTTATGATAATGGTAGCCCTGCTGGAGTAGCTTTTTCGATATACTATATATTACGAATATTTAAATCCTCAAAACGACTACAAGCTCTAGATAAACGAATAAGTTGAGAAACATAGACCCCATAATAAGTCGCTCGGGGAACATCCCCATCTAAATGGGGATAATTAACAATATCAAAATTAAAATCATCTCTCTTGTCTTAGATTTTACTAATCATTTCGCCATTTTCAATAGAGAAATGTAAATCAAGGAAATAAACAACCGTATTAGAAATGTTAGCTTTGTTGACTTGGAGTTCCTTATGATATGTTATTAACCATAATAGAAAAGAAAGGACTGTCAATGTTAAATATGTCATCCAAATACCGAGAGGTGTCATTAAAGGCTTCAATTACATCTGCCTGAGTATCGGATGAAAGACTCAACATGAAATCTCTTTCATAGCAATACAAGAACAAATCTGCGACAAGAGGTTCACAGTTCGTACTCATAGGGATACCAACAAAGTGTCTATAAATGGTAGTTCCCTATCTTCTTGGCAAGTCCACCTAGTGTAATTGCCGTTATAAAAAACGCTTTGATATTATTACAGACCAAACATGTAGTTTTTCTACAGAGAAAGGTTTTTGAATAAGAGCAATAAGCTTGTCTTAGGTAAGGTGATGTGGTAAGGTTGTATATAGTGTAGAGAAGTCATAAGTACTTATAGATGAAACTTGACGTTTATTACAAATTTTATCAACTTGAAGAACGTCTCCTGAATTTGACCAAAATAAATTAATCCCACAGTTTTGATAAGTTTTAGCACAATATTGGCAGTAAGACAAGAAGATAAAAGTTTGGAGATGTTTGTGGTGATGCTCAACCACTAAATATGCATGCAGTACGTTGCAAGATGAGATGATTAGAGCAAGAACAAATCTGCGACAAGAGGTACACAGTTCGTACTCATAGGGATACCAACAAAGTGTCTATAAATGGTAGTTCCCTATCTTCTTGGCAAGTCCACCTAGTGGGCTACCATTATCATAAACTACAAAAAAAACTTTGCAAAATTGTATTTTATTATCGTAAAAGTAATTTAAGAACTCTTCTGCGACAAGAACTATCACAACCTGACTTCTATGGTGATGTGATTTACACACTTCGTAAGATCCTTGGTCATAATCACTTCCATACAATCTGTATTAAACTTGTTAAAAATTTGAAATAAAGCGGATGTTTATTTAATTTAGGAATCCAGTACATAGTTGTCAATTTATTTTGCTTTCCGTCTACCCCAGCCTTGAAAGTAGTGCACCGAGTGATATGTGTGGAAACAACATCATCCTCAGTAGACTGAACTGGAGTATACGAATTAGTGTTACTGAGTTCCAGAGATAAAACGTAATGTAGGCGTCAAACAATAAGTACATTATTAGCTGTTTTATCAGCAGGAAGTAAAACAGATTTATTATGAAATTCTTGAATTCCCGAAATGTTTTCTAGTGGTAACCATGGGGTCAAATTTGGTGACATCCTGGGGTCACAGTTTTACATAGTCATATGTAATTTTTTTTTAAACAGCTTCCTAACTAAAGCTAAAAAAGCTTAAAGTTAAATAATGTTTATGAAGCATAAGCGTATAGTCATCTACTAAACTGATCTAAAGGTTACCCTGGAGTTTAATTTGGTCCAACGGGTTGGGGTCACACTTTAACTTGCATTTGTGTAGAAAAATATGTAAACATTTTTTTCTGAAACTAAAATAGCTATTGCGGTGTGAGTTCGCATGTTACTTTTAGCATATGGTCCTCTATCACGATTGCTCAAATGCTTACCCTGGGAATTTTTTGTTGTTGTTGCTCTGCAAATGGCCACCAGCGTTTCATGATTGAAAATATCTCCATATTTCCATGACTGTGATTGGTTTAAAGAAAACATAAATTGTTTTAAATCCACTCCCACCTCAACCCACCCGTAAACTATTTGTTTTTCATCGCAGATTTCACTACTTCATAGTTCTTCACAGGAGCCAGCAGTTTAATTTATAAGGGTTTGACTATTCTTTCCTCTGCAAGTAAAACTACTTAAAATAAATATTTCACCTCTTCGGTTACACTCAGCGTCATCAATACAAATTCCACAAATAACTCTTCATTTCTTAGAACTAAACCATATGTATGCCTTTCACATTTAAATTTTCATTCGGCAACCTCGTTTCATGTTCCTTCTTATAATATTACCAGGATGTTTAATAACGGCTCAAAAGTTTCAGTTACTCCTTTAGGATCACCTGTTTTAAGGAAATCTCCTTTCAGATATCGTTTAGTTCATTCAAGACGCAGGGTGTTTCCCTCTATTAATAAGTGCAATGCTAAGACCTGCAGTTGTTGCAATTATTTATCTTGCAAGTCCACATTAAATCAGCTGTTAAGGGTAGAATTTGTAATGTATGTCTAGCTTCAAAATTTGATTGACGTACATTATGTTTTGGCTTGAAATGCACCACGTTGAGGTATACAATATGTTGGACAAACAGGTCGATCTTTAACAGTTTATTTCGTGAACATAGATATAATGCAGGTAATCCTAAAAACTTAAAAAATTACTTGTACCAACACTTTCGTCAGTCAGATCATACTTTTAGTAATGTTACTATTCAAGCAGTTGAATATATAATTGATGATAAGTATGCTACTAAAAGCTTTAAAATAAAAAAGAGACATATTGCAGAACATAACTGGATGAAAACTTACAGACATCATATCCACTCGGGTTTAATGACAATATTTATCAACAAGGAAATATTTCAAAAGATCCTGATCTTGACATTTTTTCTATATTTTCTATGCAAAAGCGTAACTCTAGGTCTCATGGTCGCAGGCGTAATTGTAACATCAAACGTAAATCGCGTGTAATTATTTCAGTCGCTGATTTATATACTGCTGTATTTGTAAACAGTCCGGAAAGCATGCTTTCACTATTTACCTCTTTGTCCATTTCTTCACTTAAGTTGATCGACGAGGAAGCAGACAAAAGTTTCATTCGTACAGATCCTTTGTATAACACTGCTTCCATAATTCAAAGCTACACACAACATGTTCTCCGACCCCATATTGACAAGGAGTCTGATCTCGTCAGGCATTTTCTAAAAATACTATATATTAATAAGGGTGTTGATTTCATTGACATGCCTAGTATTTTTCGAGATAATCATGTAGTTTATTCTATCCCTAAATATTTCAAAAATTCCGAAAGTCCTGTAATTTGTTATCAATATAAAAAACCTATTAGAAAAATTACTATATCAAGGTCAGAAACTATTTTGTTGTAGTTGAAAATAATATAGTGCTTGGCGGTGGACCCATTTACAGTTCTCCACTATGCTTTCCTCTTTAATTGTGCGATGACCGGACAGACTGTGGACCCTATGATGACGTCTACCTAAAGCCCCGCAATCTTGTCTTGTCGTGCCCTCAATGGTTTTCTCTTGTTGCTCTGGCTTCTGCCAAGTCATTGAGTACCTTCTTTGTGGCTTTCTAGGCTATTGTGTTTTAGCTCGACTATTCGAAGAATAAGAAAGCTTATTTAATCACCCCGGGGTCGGCGTCGGCGTCGGCGTCGGCGTCGGTGTCCCACATCAAGGTTTGCGTGTAAGCTGTGTTTACAAGTCTATATCTCTTACATGTCTTATCCTAGCACAACGAAATTTGGCCATGGGCTTCCTTATAGCATTATCTTAAGGGCGACATAAGTAATTTTGGTTCATGTAACCCCTGGGCTCCCATGGAACCCACATTCTGATAGCCATTAAAATGCGTCTGTTTCACATTTTGCGCGTTAGCTGTGTTTACAGGTCTACATCTCTTACATTTCTTGTACTAGCTGAACTAAATTTTGGAATTGGTTTCCTTATAGTATGTTGTAAAGGGTTGGATAAGTAATTTTGTCTTCTACAAATTCTGGGCTCCCATGGAAGCCAAATTGTGATGGCCCATAAAATGTGATATAAAGGCAGATCTAGGTTTGCATGTAAGCATGTATATATCTATAATTTTGGTTTGGGATTTCTTATAGCATTATGCATCTTATTTATACTTCATCCATATTGGGGCATGGGCTCCCTCCTCCCCCACCCCCGGTCCGCACTTCCACCCACCTCCACACCTTTTTTTTTGTTTTAACTTTTTATTTTTTACATATTTCTGTGTTGTTTTAGTCAATCCTTACACATATATGTTGCTCCTTCCCCACCACCACCCCGCCTCTCACCATCCCCCACCTCCCCCCCCCACTTGAAACTATTTTTATTTTATTTATGTTTTACATATTTCTGTGTTGTTTAAGTCAATTCTTACACATATATTTTGCCCCCTCCCCCCACACCCCAACCCACTCCCGACTCTGCCCCCGTTCCCCCCCACCCCCACTTGAAACTCAATTATTATTTTTTTTACATATTTCTGTGTTGCTTTTGTCAATTCTTAAAATGTTGCCCCTTTCACCCCGCCTCCCCTCCCCCGCCACTCCCAAACCCCCGCCCACACTACACACTCGAAACTAGTTTTATTTTTATTTTTTACATATTTCTGTGTTTTTGGTCAATTCTTACACATAGCTTCTTACACATATGTTGCTCCCTCCCCTCCCCCTGCTTCTCTCCCCGCCCCCCTCCCCCCACACACACTCGAAACTCATACCTATGTTCCCCCCTCCCCCTCCACCCCACCCCCATGCTCGAAACTGGAATATGTTTATTTAATGTTTATTGTTTTTTACATATATCTGTGTTGTTTTGGTAATTTCTTACACATAGCTTCTTACACATATATGTTGCCCCTCCACCCCACTCCCACACACTACCCCACCCCCCTTTCCCCACACACACACACACTCGAAAGTCGATTTTTTTTTTTTTACATATTTCTGTGTTGTTTTTGTCAATTCGTCAAATCTTGCCACCCCACCCCCTCACCCCCACTCACCCCTAATTGAAATATGTTTATTTTTTGTTTTGTTTTACCATATTTCTGTGTTGTTTTGGTCAATTCTTACATAGCTTCTTACACATATATGTTGCCCTCCCCACTCCCCGCCTCTCCCCCATCCCCACTCAAAACTCGATTTTTTAATTATTTTGTTTTACATACTTTTGTGTTGTTTTGGTGAATTCTTACATAGCTTCTTACACATATATGTTGCCCTCACCACCCCCACTCCTCCCACCATCCACCCCACCTCTCCCCCACCCCCACTACGCACCCCACTCAAACCTCGTTTTTTTTTGTTTTTGTGTTTTTTTTTACATATTTCTGTGTAGTTTTGGTCAATTCTTACACATAGTTATGTTGTGCACCCAACCCACCCCACATTGTTGTAGCCTTGTTTTCTGATGGTATATACTAGCTATAAATTTATTATTCTCTGAAAATGGGATAGTCTAGCTGCGCTGTT
The DNA here is from genome assembly GCA_037043455.1 of Cyrtodaria siliqua. Lineage (NCBI taxonomy): Eukaryota > Metazoa > Mollusca > Bivalvia > Adapedonta > Hiatellidae > Cyrtodaria > Cyrtodaria siliqua. The sequence goes on from JAWPHD010002240.1 coordinate 136,767, forward strand.
CTCCGATAGCTCTTGTTTGTATTTATATATACACGAGCATTTTTGTGTTTTACTTATATTGCCTATTAATGCTGCATTGCTGGTTAGAGAAAACTTCATTGCTTGGATTTCTTTATTTACCCTGTCCCGTTTTATTTGGGATGACAGTGGGGTAAGTGTGTGGTTTGATGCACCCTATAACCTAATTAAATTCCCAGCGGTCTTTTGTGCCACTGACCGTTCCAAGGCGGTAGCCCTATTGTCAACCCTTGTGTGTTTGTGATATCTTAGTTTGCCTTTTATTCATCTCTAAAGTTGTTCTTTTTTCTGTGTGTGTTTGTGGTTGACTGTCGTCTTTCAATGCTGCTTTTTCTGTTCGATTTTTATATATCTAATTTTGCATGTCGAAATTAGGCTAGTGAACTGAAAAGTCATTTACTGGTTTAAATTTAAAATAGAAGCATGCCACATTTATTTAAAAACTTGTTCATATGTTTATGGAAATGTAATTGATGATTTTCGTAATCTTAGTATTGATTTCCAATTAGTTGGTGAGGCCTTTTTACACCCAAAACCTACCCGCTTTATAGAAACTGGTTATGGTCTCAGTATTCATGAACTATCATTGTTATCTTTTGTATCGTCCTGTTATGCTGATTTGCTGATTACACTAAATATTTATTATTAATTATGATGGCAACGGATGGAGGTGTTTGCTTGCTGCGTATTATAAGAATATATAAATTTACCTTACTTTACCAGTACATCAGTACTAGTAATCTTTAAGAATATATCGAGTATTGAGATTAGTGCTGTTGTCTTGATTCGATTTTAGTTTAACTTGAAACGGCATGTGAATATTTCAAATATAGATGAATTAAACAGTGAAATGTATATTACACAGGTGGATATCATTGTGAACACAACCTCTCGCACATTGGACCTTAAATCTGGTGCAGTATCTGCATCTATTTTAAGAACAGCAGGAGACAAGATACAACAGGAGTGCAAAAGAAGGTACCCTACTGGGGTAAACGGGAGTGAAATTGCTGTTACCCGTGGATACAACCTCAAATGTAAACACGTATTTCATGGCTCCATACCACATTATGCTGGTGGAATAAAGGAAGTTACTAGTATTCAGGTATAGTTTTAAACCAGTCATTAGTTATTGTTATTGTATATAGGTTGGTTTAGACATTTTAGCAAAAAGCTTGATATAGTCAACACAATGATATCCGTACGTTCGTAGGAGCGTCTGAGAATAATTACGTTTGTGTTAAGCTCAGGTAGCGTTTTCCATACAGTCTGTTGACAGTTTACGAAAGTCTGTTTATCCACATACATTGGCAAAAATGCTAAACGCCCACCAAAAATAGTGACATTCGTTTGAAACTTTCGAAAATAAAAGTTCACTTTTCCAGCACGCATCCAGTATGTCTCAATAGATAATGCCTCTTCACTTGTCCGGTAGTCACTGACGGTAATTGTCTCTGTCTTTACAACTCCATAAAATTAAACCTTGACCTACATTTTGGAATCTGCTTGTGTTTCTATTGTGTTTTTGTTTGTTAAGATCAATTGCATACAATGAAACAGAAATTACATTTAAAAGTTAACGTATTATTCACTTTTAGTCTGTCTGTCTGTCTGTCGTGTGCCGCTTTTATCTGTTTCTTTCTATGGCATTCTGTTTCGATGAAGGCTTTAGTTTTGGAGTTTTGTTAAACAGTAAGAAACATAGGCTGTTCCTACTATAAACCATAGCAATTTTACAAAGCAGTTTATTTCTCTAATAATTGTTTAAAGACAAAACTGATGACTTACCGTGGTAATGTATTGACAGATTTTAAGCCGGTTCGTTAACAATTGCCTGATGAAAGCTCTGGAGTACCAGGCAGCCACAATTGCTTTTCCTGCAATCGGAACAGGAAATCTTGGATATCCGTTGGACATCGTAGTAGAGGAGATGTTCAATTGCGTGAGCAAATTCAAACCGGACGGCCCGATGTCTCTAAACAACGTATTATTCGTAATTTTCCCTGGAGATAGTGAAGCCGTGAATGTGAGTTATACGTGAAATACATTAATGTAATACCATAGCTTTGTTTGTCATTACCTGGTTCCGCCTTAATTCCATTAAGCGATGCGAAAGCTTATATTAGCAGGATTTTATAACGGATATTTTGACAATAAACCATGTTTAAAAACATGTTTTACTGACAAAATGCAATAAGCTGTTTAAAATTACCTATTAAATGTTTTCATTTTATGATATGCAAACTTTTTAAGCCGAAATAAAGGTTTTATTTCATATCCCAGCCAACCCCGTTTTCTCTTCTTGGAGAAGGGGTTGGATGGGGTATGAAAGTTAATACTCGGACCACGTAATGATTAACAATAATGCCTTGAAGAGAAAAATGTATTAAGTTAAATCTCATTTTGAACTTATTTGATATAAAATAGTTGCACACATTATAAAATATATGATACACAGCTTATATAAATCATTTTTTACAGCATGCAATTGTGTGTGTTTGTGTTGAATCCATCGGAGTCAAAGTGAGCGACCATCGTACCTCACACTTCGCCAAAGCAGAGAATCGAACCCGGTATGCAATAATGAGAATCCAGTCCCGGGCAATCTAAACCTAAAATAAAAAATTATCTATTATATATTACCATTATGTTTTACTTTTTGCAGGCATTTAAAAGAAGAGAAGAATTTGGTGAGTGTTTGCATTGCGTGATATTATTACATACATACACTGGTTTACATCAAAATCTTTCGTCTGCTATTTTGAACTTATTTTATATCATTGTTGATTTTTACCGGCTGTTTAATTAAGATACTTATTTATACTTCCGGTTTATGGTCTATGTTAAGTCGATACTACAAACCACGGATGCATGCAATTAAATAATATGTTACGATATTTCAAAGATGCCTCTGTCAAACGGCGTTTAGTAGAGCAAACTGCTTCTAAACAAAGATTAGGCTAACTGTAACAAATGATCATTTGCCGTAGTCAAAATTTAGTGCAGTAGTAGACGATTTTCGATGGTTTGGGGCATATTAGCGTAGTGATGAATTAGCGCTCGGCCGTAGACTCCATTTAATTTAGCGTTCTCGCTTGCTATGCAGAATTTCGACAATTTCCGATTATTCCCGATCATCCGATTTTCTTGATACGTTATATATTACAGTTATTTTCAAATATCTTCGAAAATTCATAGAATATGGTATACAGAGGGATTCCTGCACTACCCAATTGTTGGACGCTACACGTAACATGAAGATATCAGTTACTGGTCATGGCACAAACGACGAACTGGCTACATCTCAACTACAGAAGAAATCCAGCTCTGAAAAGCTGATGGTATCATTGCATTTGTTTGTTTGTTTCATTTATCATTTTTATCAATGAATATGAATAACAGGGAAGCATATAATATGCTAAAAATCTAAGTAATGTCATATGATATGATATGTATGGTTAGTGCCTTAACGGTCACCAGCGGGGACCATACCTTACGATTTCTTGAAAACTATTTGGGATATTGGAACAAATTTTGATCCGGTGCAATAAAGAGATGATCCACATAGTTTTCTTAAATTTGCTCAAAACTTTGGTTGCCGTGGCAATAAAATAGAAAAAAGGTATGCTGATTATTTATCCTGTGGTTTATTAGAAAACTATTAAAATTTGGTGTGTGAGTTTCGGGCAATGAGGATATAAAACATGGTTGCTATGGCTGTGCAATGAGGATACCTTGTTGTGTAATATTACTTAGGGTAAACAAGAGGAACTGGTTGGGAACATGTATTGCTATGCTATTAGAGTATCTTGTTTAAATCTGGTTCATAACATAGTAACCATTTGAATTAATAGGCTTAAACTGGAAGTATTTATAGAGTGGCTGGGCATAGCATTAAATGGGAGGTGAGGGTGGGGGGGGGGGGGGGGGGGGGGGCTTGTAACTTATTTTTCCATTCCTGTAATTTGGCGATGGATCATACTTTTGACAACGTTGCTTCTTTAAAAGGATTAACATGAAATAGAATACACATATTCTTCACTTTATATGCTTTGAAGATTACAATGAAGTTTGATTAACTGGGATTTATACGCATCTATGAATACAGCAAGTCGTCGACACCATTATTACTTGTTGCATGTTGTATTGCCATATTAAACAGTACATCGTCATTATGTCCTTTGGGCCAGTCCTAATGGGCCTCTTGTTATTATAGTATTATAATAGATACGGTTGTTCGTATTGGAGGAAGGATCACGTCAATGGAGGGAAATTGATATCCCTACAGTCCTCTTCATGGGGTCATGTATGTAACTTGTTGAGAACAGTCAACATGTTCTTTTGCCCAAGACCGTTCCAATGTGATATCCGTGTTGTTAACACGTTTTTGTTTGTGGTGTCGCATACTTTGCTTCTAATTGTCCATGTAATTGTGCTCGTTTTAGTGCATGTTTTAGATGGCTGAGTTCTGTGAATGTTCTGTTGCCTGTTGAAGAACCAGTTGACAAAAATAGATATAAAAGCCGAACACGAAATGTTGCATTCAAGGACAACATTCAACCAAAAAATGTACAGAAACAAACTATTATTACAAATATGAATAAAGGGCAAGATATGAACTCACAAGAATAAAATGGTTGGCAATAGGGCTACCGCCTTGGAACGGATTTATGGCGCTAGGCGTTTAAAACTGGTTCTAGGGTATAAACCTCCCTCTTACGATAGTGTCATCCTAATAAAACATGACAGTGTCACTGTTTGATTACTTAAATAATAATATACTCTGATAATTGATTATTTACGTACTTAAACATCTGATTCATGTTTTCAAAGTACTGCTACATTATACCATACTGCATATATGTGTTATGTGTTTAAGAATCATGGGCGACGAAAAGAATGCACGCGTTCTAATACTTCAACAACGGATATGGATAGAAATGAGACAGAAGTTACAGAAGGTTCAACGGGTTCGGCAGCTGCAGTTAACACGTTATCATGGTCACATGACTACAGAAACGCATTTGTATGTAACACACAAGAAAACCTTACAATAAGAGCATACAAGGCAAATATACTGAACCTTCCCGTCGACTGCATTGTGAATGCAGCAAATGCGAACCTAGCTCACGGTGGCGGTATAGCTTATGTGATAGAACAGGCGGCAGGAAAATCTCTTACCGACGAGTGTGATGAGTATACTAAGCGATGTGGAGAACTCCGGGTTGGCGAAGCTCTAGCAACAACAGCAGGGAACTTACGCTATAAATGTGTAATACATGCAGGTAGTTAAATCAGTGATTTAGAACATACTTCTCATGAACAGACTCAATAAAACCGAATCTGCTGCTTTTTGTGTCGAAGGAAAATGCTATACATAGGGATCACTTTGTCGTCCGTCAGTCAGTCCGTCAGTCCGTCACGAAAACTTGACGTTGGCTATAACTTTTTCATTCATATTTCTTCATCAAACTTTCAATATATACTCACCATGACAACATCGACATGACCATACCAAAATATGAAGTTCAAGGTCACACTGAAGGTCATTATATGGGTTAAATATTCAGTTTTTTCTTTACGAAAACATAACGTTGGCTATAACTTTCTCATTTCGTGATATTTCTTCATCAAACTTTCAATATATACTCACCATGACAACTCCGACATGACCATACCAAAATATAAAGGTCAAGGTCACAATGAAGGTCATTATATGTGTTAAATACTCGTTTTTTTCTTCGCGAAAACTTAACGTTGGTTATAACTTTCTCATTTCTTGATATTTCTTCATCAAACTTTCAATATATACTCATCATGACAACATCGACATGACCATACTAAAATATAAAGGTCAAGGTCACACTGAAGGTCATTATATGGGTTAAATACTCGTTTATTTCTTCACGAAAACTTAAAGTTGGCTATAACTTTCTCTTGTCTTGATATTTGTTAATTAAACTTTAAATATATACTCATCATGAAAACATCGACATGGCCGTACTAAAATATAAAGGTCAAGGTCACACTGAAGGTCATTATATGGGTTATATACTCTTTTTCTTCACATAAACTTAACGTTGGTTATAACTTTCTCATTTCTTCATATTTCTTCATCAAACTTTCAATATATACTCATCATGACAACATCGACAAGACTATACTCAAATATAAAGGTCAAAGTCACACTGAAGGTCATTATATGAGTTAAATACTTTTTTTTTCCCATGAAAACTTACCGTTGGCAATAACTTTCTCAATTCTTTTTATTTCTTCATCAATCTTTCACTATACACTTGTCATGACAACATCGACATGGCCATACTAAAATAAAAAGGGCACACTGAAGGTCATTATATGGGTTAAATACTATTTTTTTTGTCAGGCCAGTTTGTCAAGGTTATTTATCTGGGTCCCAAAAAACTTGTTATACTGATATAGCGCTGACAGCCTGACTCACGTGTTCCGCGGAACACCCATCTAGTTTCTCTTAATTGTGTTTGTTGCTCCCAAAGGATGACCTTTATCAGTTTTTGTTTGAGTATTGTTTAAAAACCCATAGGATATGTTGTCTACTTTTCAGGCTTCATAACCTCTGTTCCCAACTAAATTCCTTCTTCTTTGTTTCGCCCAGTGTTTCCTCGTTTAGGGAAAAGCATTTTGTTAAAAGCTGGGACCATAACCGCTGGCCATGGAATGATATGCAAATAACATATTGAAGGTTCCATGATCACCGTCATATTCATTCCATCTTCGGGACGGCTCAAACTGTCGTAGCATTGACATTTTAATATTAAACCCGAGGTTGGAGGGCGTGAACGGTAGCAAGCATTTTACCGTTCATGAAGTATCAATCAAACCGAGACTCCAATATGTTTTATCTTTGTCGTATAAGGCGATTTCTAAATTTCTCCTTTTATACTCGTTCTTGTTATAGAGTTAATAACCATGTATACTGTTCACTTGATATATTAACCAATACTAGTCAATTGTATGGCTTTTCTGTTCAGCAATCGGTTTTTAAATAAAAAAAAGTCAAAATGATGGTCGTCATAAATAACTAGAAGGCTGAAAGGATCTTCAAACCTAATAATGTTTTTACATTTTAAAAATAACGTAACGATGTTAAATATGTTTTAATTTGACGCTTGACTGGACGGCTGTATGGGAGGACGAGGCCGATTAAAGGGACACTGTCCGTAAGTAAGCAGATATTGAGCATTATCAAATAACTGTCTGATTTATTTCCATTGAAATGTGTACATGAAACATAAGCATAGACTCAAATAAGTATTTCGTAATACATTCGTAAGTCTGGAAAAAAAAGTTATGTTTTGTGTGTAAACAATGTGACACCGCAATATTTAGATTTTCTGCTGATCAAATGACATCCATTAGAGCATTAGATTTTCTATATAGTATGTATAACGTAATATATCGTCCCGTTTAGCTCAGTTGGAAGCGCGCTCGACTATTGCGCGCTAGACTATTATTACCCGCAAGTGTAATTTAAGTGTGGGCTACCCACGAAGCGGTATTTTTTTTGTACCTCTATTGGGCTCCGTCAAACAATCTTGTTTAGTAATTCGTATAAGTCCTGATTGTATTCAATAATGGATGGTTTGTAATATTTTTCAACGTAATTATTTTGTGTTTTATAAGCTAAAGATTACGGACATTGTTGCTTTAAATTGCGTCAGATTGGTCAATGAAAAATGACATTAAGGGAAAGGTCAGTGAAAGGCCTGTTAATTTATTTTACTGATTTGCTGGCAACACTGCAGGAAAGCAAATTTAATGCCGTTCATCTGTTATGGTCACCTTTCATATATTTAAGGTGATTTAAGCAAAATATGTTCAAACAGCAGCATTTACGTTTGTCATTTAAGCAAATAATAACAAATAATCATTGGGAATTTTGTACTTCATCATAAGCTTGTAAAAATGTTGATGCAAACATATATATCTTACTGCTTATATATATATTTTTCTACAAGTCGGGCCTTGCTGGTCATATTACAAGCCACACGATTACCAAGCTATTCTGAGATGCCGAGCGGACCTTAGGAATGCCATTTTGAGTAGTTTGGAAGCAGCCAATCAAAGAAAATGTAAAACAATGGCCTTCCCCGCTATAAGTTCAGGTAAGTGTTAATTTCGTTCACCGAAAGTAAACATATGTCATATATATATTGTCAACTTAAATATAATTGTTTTTATCTGAAGATAAGTTAGGCTTTTGACATGTTTTAATATAAAAAAAAAAGAAGATTTGTCTGCCAATTGTTAACCTACTTTAATAATTTATAAACGCGTTTACCGTTCACAAATGCATGATCTAGAAATGTAAGGATAAGTAAAGATAAGTAGTTATGGACAGAGTATAAATTGCATGACCTTCACCTTGACTATGAAGGTAAGACACCGGAATTAGTACGCGAAAAAGAGTCACATGATTATATAAACACAACTTCCAATAATATTATATACCAATTCCAAATCGGTTAACAACAATTACAAAGAAAACTAGAAGCAAAGTATGCGACACCACAAACATAAACGCGTTAAGCGATAGGGCTACCGCATTGGAACGGTCAGTGGCAAAAAGGCCGCTGTTGGGTTAACACCAGGTTCTAGGGTACAACAAACCTCACTCTTACTATATTGCCATCCCAATAAAACGGGACATTGGAATAAAAAAGATCCCAAATTGGCTATATCCGCCAACAAAATAGGCAAAATGAATATGCAATATAACACAAAGATAATCATGTATATATACATAAATAAAGAAAAAAGCCTGCAAGTACTAAATGACTAGCAAAAGCCAAAGATCAAGAAAGTAAAACCGTTAAGGTACGGCAAGGCAGGATTGAAGACAAACAGTAAACGTTACCATCGCCTTCAGAATTTAGGCAAACATCATCTTACAATTTGTCTGGTTAGTTCACAATCAAACAGGAAAGCAAAATGATGAACTGTAAATGGGTCAACCAATACACATTCAGTACGTTGTAAAATAATAGAGATATGCTCTCTTTTGATAAACTTTCCAAGACGTTCAATAAATATTGGATGAAAGTATCATGACTAGGGATCTTTTTTGAAGCCTGTTAATCATGTCCCCATATAATTCAGGTGATAGTCATTTTCAGAGAAACGTTCTTAAATTACTTTTATGGTTTAGGTAGTACAATAATACAATTTTGAAAGGCGTTTCGATGTTTATGGTAATGGTAGCCCTTATGAAGTAGCTTTTCAGTTATACAAAGGTTCCCAACTTGACTTCAAGCTCTTGAAACATAAATGAGTTAAAACAATATATTCCCCATAAGACGTTGCTCGGGGGACATCTTCGTCTAAGTTGGGATAAATAACAGTGCCAACATTAAAATCATCTCTCATTGTCAAATTTTGCTTATTTGTCAATTTTTGATCGAGACGAGTAAATCGAGAAAAGAAGTGACATTATCAGAAATACTAGCTTTGTTGAGTTAAAGGTCTTTATGATAGCTAAGTTTAAATACAGAAGAAACTAAATGGTTGCCGATGTTCTTTTTTTATAAGGTTGTTTTGTAAGGTTGTATATAGTGTGGAAAGGCATAAGTACTGATAAACGGAAAATGAAGCTTATTGCAACTGTTGTTGCAAGAACATTTCTGACTTTTTATTTGAATACAATAAATTAATCCTTTAACGGCAGTTAGACAAGAAGTTAGACGTTTGAAGATGTATGTAGTGGTTCATTCTGTGAAAAGCGAAATAAAGGTGAATTTGTATCTCTAATAATATCCAACTTGTGTCAAAGATAAGTAAGGAATACTATTTGAGTACCGACGGACGGTTAAAAGGGGTCCGAAATTCTACGCAAAAATGTAATTCCAGATCGAAGGAATGTAACGGAAAACCTTATTAAAATGGGCCAAAATGTCGATGAGTACACAACGTTGAAACATGATATATGTAACACATGTTCTATGATAAAATTGGATCTATGAATGTCAAATATGCTTATTGTCCAACTTATCCAACAATTCCAACTAACGACGACGATCGACAACGCGCTATAGCATAAGCCCGCCTGTCCTTGGAACAGTAAATCTACAAAACATCATATTTTCAAAGAATATAAACTATCTTACATAAATCGCTTTTAATTATTTAAATTTGAATTCAGTGCACATTATATTTTATTTTGCAGCCTTATTTGCAGTTCCAAAGGAAATATGTGCTACGGAATATGCAAACGCGGTCATGAAGTATAGCAAAGAAATACATGGCAGGCAAGGTCAAACTATTGAAGAAGTCCACTTTGTAGACAAAGATCCCGGAATTATAACCATTATCAAAGAAACGTTCAGAGTGATGATTAAAGATGGAAAACCATGTCCACATCAATTTGGAATGTACGTGAACGCTTCACCAGGTATTGGTTCAATCAGGACTAAACCCAACACACCAACACTAGACGCGTCTGCAAAGCATACAGCCGATTATCTTGGGAGCATGATAACTCCGATGACAAACATATACCCAATGTTCATTGAAAACAAGGACGAACTTACTTGTAAATTTTCAGAAAAACATGAAATTCACATCTACACAGATGACATCTTTGCGGTAAGAGGAGTTGAAGCTATAGTATGTAGCGAGGACCAATACGGTGCTGGTGTTGGGAAAGTAGCACAAAAGCTAAACCAGCTTGGTAAGACACAGTACACTGAAGCTAAAGCAAAGGCGTTTAAAGGAAAACCTAACGGCGGTATTGTGGTTTTAGCCGGTGGAAAGAGTGCATACACATGGGTTGTACATGCCATTGTTCCTGATCAATATCTTTTAACAGATGAAAGAAAATGGAAGGAAGCAATGCAAAATATGTTTGATTGCATATTTAACGAATCTGCAACTAGAGGTTTCAAGACAATGGTGACCTCGCTTTTGGGAACAGGTATTGTACTGGTTTATGAACTTGTTAAGTTTCAGGGCTGTTATAAATTTATACTCACTCGTCTAAAGATTTGATTATTTTTTATTCATATCAAATCAAAGTTACTTAATTGGCATGAAATTGCAGCATTTTGACCTATATACATTTACCAATACTCTACTTGGCCTATTTCATACAGCTAAAAATCCGAGTTCATAACATATAATGACACCATCAAAATGTTATGTCTTGTTCTACAAAGGTACTTCTTTTTCAGGAGTAGGGAAATCCAATCTGCGCAAATGTGCCGAAATCTTTCTCGACAGCTACACTGTAGCGTGTAATCGCCATTTTGATTCACCCTTGGTACTTTACATGATTAACATTGCTCAGCAAAATACACAAATTGTCAACAAGGTCTTCAGAAGACACATAGAAAAGATAAAAAATTCCCAACTTGAAGACGTTTACGATACCAAGTTAGAGTTTGCTGGTTCCACCCGTGCTACTCCAAGAGGACAAGGCGAGTTTGGTAAAAGTATTTCGTTCAAAGGTTCCTCTGCAACGCCTACTTCAAGACATGACAAGCACATTGATGAAAACGTTGATATGAGCATGTCGGTTAAAGGTGCTAATGCTGCCACTTCTGTAAGTCATGACAAGCGCGATGATAATAAGTTTGGAGTTATTAATATAAGCTGGTATTTGTAGTTGACAGAGTACATATAGCTTTAATAAGCATTAGTAATACATTGATTCAGACACATGAACAAAACGAAGCAAAACGAAACCTTGCTTGAAGGTTTTAGACAGGCTTTTAGATCTCCTCCTTTTATATCGAATCCTAGAAATAAACTAAAAAAACATGATATATATCATGTATATGGGGGAATTTTGCAATAAAATAATGTCATCCCAATCTGAGGTCAGTTTTTTAACCCAACATTACATCGAGGAAAAAATAATTTCATTTGTCAATAAAGTGTTTCATTTGTTAATACATTTAGGACTTAAAGGTGACCAAAAATACAAAGGAAGCTGAAGATAGCTGTGTAATATGCATGGACACATTAGAAAATCCAAGAACGCTGAAATGTGGTCATAGATTTTGTACAGATTGTATAGAGCAGCAGTTCAAGGTAAATTTTGGTATATTTTGACACTTATTTAGTAACTTGGCCGTATATGTAAATGAGCCTTCGAAAATCTTGGAAGGTGAAGGCATTGTAAAATGGAAGTACAGATTTTTTTCATTATTATTTTTTTAGTTTCTGTAAGGAAGCCCAGTTATTTCCACGCGTTATAGGTGAATTAGGGTCGGGAAGCCAACCCAAGTCATGGAGTACGATGCACATGAAGTACGATGGGTGTTCGAAAAGAAATGCAGTTCGGCGAATTTCTCAAGAAGCATGTGTAATTTTACATTGATATTTATACATATGACATTGATATTTATACATATGACTAGCTCTATTCAATACCTACAGAGAGATGGATACATGAATGGGTAGGTAAACCCGTTTCCTAAATAATCTTCATTTCAGTATAGTCAGTCGATGACCACTGTTATAGAAATGGTTGGGAAACGAGTAGATAATATTGAGGAAATTAGGGCTTACATCAAAGCAGATTTAACAAAATAGAACATGCTTTTGGATGATACATTTTATACAACAGTTCTGCGCTAGAAAAAGAAATTTGCATCTGGCGTAGAATCTGTCAAAGATGCTCCAAAATCTGGCCGGCCGAAAGCCGCCACCACCAAAAACTTTAGTGTCGAAAGTGAGACAGATAATTGAAACTGATGGAAGATACACTGTTTGAGCGTCAGATTGCTCGTATTGTAGCGTATCACTATCCACAGTTCATTCCATTTTGAAACGTATCTTTAAAGTTAGGAAGATATCTGCGCGATGGGTATCTCACCTTTCGACTGATGGGCAAAAAAGATACGCATAATGTTGGGCAAAAGGTAGCTTAAAAATGTTTCCGAAATATAACAAAAAGGCAATTTGCAAATGTGGTAACTGGTAATAAAACGTGGGTATATTATTTCCATCCAGTGAAAAAGGTGGGTAAAAGATCTGGGCACTAAACATGCCAAAATATATATTATTGCCAAAATAACGCAGAGCTCAAAGAAAGTTTTGTATGCTATATTTTTTACAAATCAATGTTTGCCCGTACAAGTTCCAGTAACGAACGGTAAAAGTGCCACAGGCATATTCTACCGTGATGTGGTGCTTAAAAAACTGAAGAAATACTTCAAAAACACGGCGCCCAACTACAGGTTCCGATATGTCACTCTCATGACAATGTAAAGGCTCATAAGTTTGAAGTTGTAACCAATTTCCTGAAGTCGGAAAAAGTTACAGTCGTTCCACATCCCCATACTTAGCACCGTACGACATTTTCCTGTTTTCAGAAATGAAAAAAAACTTCCTTTCTTGCCGCATATATCATTCAAGACAGGCTCTTGGTTCAGCTATAAATCAGTCTCTCAGGAGTGTATCAAAATCAGCCTACCGTGAGGCTTTCTATGAATGAATTCACAGGTTGAAACTATGCATTTCTAATCGTTGGAAATATTTTGCAGGCTTGTCATAGAAATTTCAGTCAGTTTTAGCGAGATAATTCGCCAAAGTGCATTTCTTTTCGAATACCCCTCGTAATAAACAGTAGAAACAAATGTTGTAATCCTTAGAAATACACACACACACACATTAACAGAACACAATCAACCAAACACACAGAAATAACGATATAAATCCATTTAAACATAAATTATGTGACTCCACAAACAAAATAGTTAACAACAGAGGTACAGTCTTAGAATGGTCAGGGACATCACGGCCTGTGGGGTTTGAACCAAGTTCAAGAGTGCGTTCTACGTCACTCGTACCTAATGCAATAACAATATAGCGGGACAGTGTCAATAAAGACATCCCGCTAGGTTTTATCCTGTAACAAACTAGATAGCATTGATAGATGATATTTATATACGAATATAAAAACAAAATACTTAAAACGCCACCAAACTAGTAGTCGGTGACTTGTCAGAAGGCTAAACAACAAGAGAATAAACTGTTAAGGGTACGAGTAGACAGTATTGAAGACACCATTAAACGTTACCTGCAGTTTCAGGATTTAGGTAGATGGCATCATTGAGTCGGCATCTGTCTGGTCATCACACATTTAAAGAGGAAAGCACATGGGCGAACTGTAAATGGATGGAGCAAACACTAAACATGCAGCGCAACAATTTTGATAAGTAAAAAATAGATATCGGGGTGGATTGCGGACATTTTGTATACGACAGGATAACCAACTTAACGTTCTCCGTCCTTTGTAACATAATAATAACAATAATAATAATAACTTTATTTCAAGAAGGTAACGTATTAAGACATAGTATTTACAAAAAAATAGGTCTTGTTTACAATATGGCCATCTATAAAACTACAAAATGTAACAATACATGCATATATCATGATCAGTATAAAGGTACTTTTAGTGTTCCAAACTGTGCACTTTATGGGTGTGTATGTGGTAAAATGTAGGAGACCTTGGCCCCTTGCACAATAGATCCCCTATGCCTATGTGATAATTATTAACCATATCTGAACGAGATGGAATGTATTCGACGGACCTTTCTCGATATGAACTTTTTGCATTATTGTAATGAAGTTATCAAACGATGTATTTGATTTCATTTTTATTGCATTTTTTTATTTATGTTTTGTCTAATATAAAAACAAAAAGCTCGATTTTTTCTGTTTTATTCGCTTAGAAATATAGGATGTTGAAGACAAAGAGTCAAGTTGTCGTCGCATAAGAAATGTGTTTCTACTGTTCGCATCAAAGTTAAGCACACATCGCGGTTCATACTTTGCAAGCGGTATTTTATGATCCAAAATATAACAATAATTTAAGCCAATTTCGAGGTTTATTAGTCTCCACCTTTGAAATAATGGTTACCACCTAACAACGTATTCTTATCAAGTTTCACCTCTTCTCAAAATATGTTAGTTAGATTATCCCCTGTAAACAAAGGCAAGCTTGCCTATGTAATGATACAATGTATTAAATAGGTAGGAACAAGGATTTGAAATTTAATTATTCATTTTCTCATCTAGCATAAACAAGCATGTCCTACATGTGGCGCGATTTGCGGGAAAATTACTGGGGACCAACCGGACGGCCGAATGGAGATCATAAAAGCACATACCAGTCTAGCGGGGTACAAGGGCATGGGATCTATAGCAATAGCATACTCCTTTGTGTCTGGAAGACAGACCGTAAGTAGTTTAGTTTAAACATATTTATTTTACATCAGTTGCGAAACAAGTAATTGTAACTTAAATTAGTCACTCTCTGATAGAATCAGTACTAAGACATGTGCATTAATTATCTTGCTGAAGGATAAATAACGTGGCCGCGGCGAGGATCGAACCCACGACCTCTCGATCGGAGTTCGGCGCTCTACCACTGGACCACGCACTCCACCCATAGTAGTGTCTATCAATACATGAAGTCTGTTGTTCTTGTGAAGTGTACGTTGCTAAATGTTCGATCTATATAATTGAATGTTATAATTTCATGTTATAAAATCAGGTTTAATGCATTGGTATTTGTGCCCAGAAAGCACGGGTTTTATCTACTTTCTATGACGATTTTGCATGAAAATGGCCATGTTTATTTCTTTAGTTTGAATCCTTTAAATTCATTTGCTGATAAAATTGGTCTGAAAGTCTACACCTTACCTGTCACAAAGGCAACATATCATTATAAAAACCGATACCCGTACGTATTTCAGTCTAGTCATCCAAATCCAGGAGCAACGTACAAGGGCATTACACGTACAGCGTATTTTCCCGACAACGATGAAGGAAGAAGAATTTGCGCAATGTTAAAGGTTGCATTCAATCGGAAACTCGTGTTTACAATCGGCTCTTCTCGGACAACCGGACAAGAAGGTGTCATAACTTGGAATGATATTCACCACAAGACTGACCTGAAGCCCAATACACAGTAATAACGCACTTTTCGCATAATTGTTCATAATTCACATACAAAACTGGAAGCTTAAAGGGACACATGGCAATATTGAGTTTTATTCAAACATTAATATGTGCTCCTCTATTTAGTTATCTTGCGTCAGTTTTACTTTAAAACTGCTTGCATATAATTAAACAAAAATTTGAGATTTCAATTTTCTTCATTATTTTACCTATTTTTTTATATATATTATTGGTGCAATATTATAAAAAATCAATAATATGTAAAAACAATTTGCTTTGAACTATTCTAACAATTAATATTTATGATTGAACAAATGCAAGTTAAGAGAAAAACTAATGGGACGCCGCGAGTTTTTAAAATATCAAGATTGCCGTGTGTCCCTTTAATTAAGTAATGTATAGACACATTTTAAATTCTAACAATATATAGTTTTTTCTCTTTAATCGTCTTACTTATCGCTGTTACTAGTATTTAAAAGCTGCCAGCATGTAGCAACCGTTTTAAGCCTGCTTTAGTTTGGTAAACTATTACATAAGATAATCAACGCCGTTCACTCAAGTCTGCAGCATATACTTGCAAACGGTTATTTGATATCATCTCAAAATCACTAAATTGATTGCATACAAAAATAAGACCATTTGTTAGAAACGCATTCCGTATTGTTCATAATTTCTATGCACTTGGCGCCCTAGTTGATCATTTGGAACTGCAATTTATTTGAACAATGTAATAATTCAAACATTAGTATTCGTGAAATCAATATTGAACATGCTGCTTATAATTCTTTGTTATATTATTATTATGTTAAGAAATCTGTTTTAATGAAACTTTGCCACAGTAACCTTAAACATTGAAAATATAAAATCTATTTTGGATAACATTTAAATAATTCCAACAATGCTTAGACATCCCTGTTACTTGTCCTTATGCGTGGTTTTTTGGATTTACTGTGTTCTGTGAAGGCTGCATTTCCTGTTCGACTTTTATACTTATTTTTATTATCACAATAGTGTTTTTGTGTGCCATGTAGCGGCCGTAAAAAGTCTCCCCGTGCATCCAGACAATATTGTTATTTTTACATCCCACAGGGATTGTATGACTTTCATAGATCCAGTTTCATCCTTAGTCACACGTGTTACTTGTCCTTTTGGGTGTTTTGGGGTTTACTGTGTTCTGTGAAAGCTGCATTTCCTGTTCGACCTTTAGACTTATTTTTCTCCTATACTATATGTGCCTTTGTTTAAAAGTGTTTTACATAACTTATAGGGAAATAATTAAAATATAAGATTAATAATAATTCACTTAAAGCTGTACAGTCCCTATTTTTACTGGTAATAACTCATGAATATGAATGAGTCACGTGTGAAGTAGTTTCAAATCGACAAACACCCTAAAAGTCGGTATATAAGGAGAAATCGATACGTAAAATTTCACATTTTTATTTAGCCTCTGTACAGGTAACATCGATAAATATACGGCTCCAGAATACATGTGATAAAAAAATAGTTACCCGGAACGGGATTTGAACCACAGCCTTGCACTTGTAAGTTTTGAAAGATGTACGCTGAACCTCTGGGCCACTGCTGTTTATTGGTATTTTGTAGCATTTTTAACACTAAATAGGCATTACGTAATAACAAGAGCGCGCGCACAAACTCATCAAGCGCTAAATGACAAGTCGAGATGTGGTTGATTTGAGGCGAAGTATTAGTTTCATATTGATAAGATACAGTATTACACCAGGCAATGTTAATTTACACGTGCGACAATATGGACTGCACATTTATTGATCCATCATTAGTTGCGTTCAAATATGTTAAGTTATTTTGCCTCATAATATATGGTAGTTAGTTCACTATTTTCTCAAGTAGCGTTGTAGTTCAGTGGATAGAGCACAGGACTTGAAATCAGAAGATCGTGAGTTCGAGCCCCGAAAGGAGCTAACTTTTTTTTTTTGTAAAAATTACTGTTACCTGTGTATAGGTACGATGCGCACTGGTCGATGTATATACAGTAAATGATTTCCTTCGCTATATTTGCTCGCTTAAATACCCGATTTCGACATGAGCTGGTGAACATGAAGTTACAAATAAAGACACGCCTACAAAGAAGAAATCGATTGATATAGGGACTCTGTAGCTTTAAACAGTTTGAGGGTGTGAATTTATTGATGCACTATATAATTGGCAAAGTTAAGCTATATGTGTGTCGAATGTATTTTATACGGTATCCGCGCTGAGGGCATGCTATTATTACATTTAACGTCATTTGTGTATTAAATATTTAAAGAAAAACGGTTTTCCTCACATATATACATTGTTATAACACAACAATAAGTTTGCTTCGTTCCTTTATTCAGGTTCGGTTATCCAGATTCTACATACTTGGCAAGAGTTACAGATGAACTCGGTGCTAAAGGTGTCACAGAAGCTGATATTGAAAAGAATTTTCTAAAAAAGTTACATTCACTGTCCGTCGGTCAGAGATTATATGATTGTTGAACATAAAATCTTAAATCCAACAAAAGTTTAAGGCAGAGTTGGTTGTTTAGAGACGTTTTATTTAATAAACATACATGGTAGCAAAACATGTTACAGTTTGATGTAAACCAGAATTAAAACTAATTGCCGAAAGACCAGAGGGTAGATGACTAAAACATCACTTGAATGAAGCGTTTCTTATTTTTACTATGGTTAGAAACAACAGGAGACTCCCTCCGGAAACTATTTACAATCAATGACAAATGTTCCGGAACCTTTGTAAATCAGTTGTATATAGTACATGTTTGGGCGTACGAGTTGTTTTTGTAACTAAATAAATGCCTAAATTTTGACAGTACATGTTAATATATGTACATGTCGTGGTAGTTTCGATTGGACAAAAAAGTATAATTTCGAATAAACTCAATTTTCAAGGAGCCGGGACTACTTCGCTAGACAGCGCATGCATCCAATGTGCCTCAATATAAAATGGCTATTCCGTTGTCTGAAAATACACGGACAATAGTTGTCTCTATTGCACTTTATTAGCATTATCCATCACTCAATGCCCGTTATTGTTGGTACTAGAACGATGGGAAAATAATGTAAATATAAGAATTGATTCACATTGTTTTCAATTCTAATACTTGTAGCTTAAGTTCCCATTTTCAGTGGTTACATATATAGAGAATAATATAATGTCAGTGCCTTTTACTATCAAGTTTCTTATGCGAGGCTTAGAAAACGAAGAATGGCAGGGCTCTCTGCCGAGCCATTCTTTGTTTTCGTGCCGAGCCTAATAAACTTGATAGTAAAAGGCACTGACATAATATTCTATTTATCATGTAGATTATCCATATTTTCTGTATGAATTACTATTATTAACTATATCTCAGAATGGTACGCTTATCGAGGACGTCGCCATGTTGTTGTTTTTTGTTTATTTTATGACGTCAGGCAAAGTTACGTGCATGACGTCAAATAACGTTACCAACAATAAACGCCGAGGGATTCCGCATTGATTTGCTTTATTGGTCAGTGCCTATTTAAAGCAAAATTTAATAGGTCACCCCTTTATTAGGCAGAAAAGTGCATATATGCATGATAAATATATATATTTGAGATGCATACATGTTCTCGATAGTTTTAACATACGGAAATGGTTATGGAATTGTTTTCTGGTACATAATACTAGTACATTGCTGTGTTTTATGAACAGTACTGATTTCACCTATTACGTACTTTGTTTTGGAAATGTCATTTGTTACTTACTAAAATGGGAAAAATGATCCTATAGAAATATGAGCACCCAAACGCAATTGCACCGATGTGTATATACTTTGGTAACTATATTTCAAAGACTATTTGCAGCAATGAATTTATATTTCCAATAAAAGTAACATATATATAGGTACACATATACGTAGACGTGTTGGGGTGTTTATAATTATATTATCTTGTTTTCCGGTTTAAGCTATGGATATGATATGCTTCATTATGGCATGACTCAATATTTAGTGTGCTATTCCAATCACCAATATAGGCGAATAAGTATATATCACACATATATTCCATCCAACAGTCGGTCACCGCTACCGACCTTGACTTTAATTTTACCTTTCTTTTTTTTCTTTCGTTACTTCCTCAATCTATAAGACTATCATGGCAGGTGGTTGAATGGTTAGAATTTAATATAGGAAAGTTAAAATAACCCCTTTTGACCGAGCCACATATAACGATATACAAATTTAGTATGATTGTCAGAGGCATGATTAAGTGGCAGAGCCTCTGACTTACGTTAATTGCTAATTGGTTTTCGTTAGCTCCATTTACAAAGGTATTGAACATTATTTGACAATAGACATTTGACTTACTTGTGTTTAATACTTAATTGATTTCATTCTCTCCGTTTCTAAGTCACCGATAGAATTAAACGTTTCAGATTTCATACAAATATTCATATATACTTGTAGGAGTAATATACATGGTCAGCTTAAAATAGGTAACCATGAGCGGCTGTGCCATATTGTATGCACTTCATTGATTCTGTTTGAGGTTTGCCATTCGTTTCTAAGTTCTCGATGTTTTTATGCTCTTCAAACGTCTTTCACATACACATCTATATAAGTTATAAACATATCTCAACAAACGCAGGTCACCGTGACCGACATGGATGTACTTTTTATAATTCATAATTTCTGTTTACGAATTGCATTAGTTCTGTTTCTAAGTCGCCAATAGCGTCATACATAGATACATCTAGATGAATGCCTTACATTTCAACCGGAGAAATTTACATTTTAATGATCGTAGACAAGTTTTTTTATTAACCCCGTTTCTAAGTCACAGACATCCATTACACTCTTTAAGATTCATGCACAAATACATCTATATGAGTACGAAAGTGGATTACCTCCCTTTACACTTAATTAGGCCTGAGTAAGATGTTTGTCTTTGGCTCCATTTTACAGACATGGGACGTGTGCATGGATATTTTATATTCTGAAAATAGGTCATCATGACCAACCTTTACGTGCTTCAACACTATATTGCCTCTGGTTAAGATGTTTTATTATATATTTTACTAATTCACCGATATTAATATCAATACACTCCTCAAACTTCAGAGGTAGGTACATTTACATGAGTCCTAAACAATAAAATGTCACCGACCTTTACCTAATGTTTGTACTCGTACTTCATCGATTCTGGTTTAGAAAAAAAGCAGCAAATACTTGTCTAATTACAGCTGATTATTGTTCCATTAACGGTGTAAATATTTATGATGTTGCTTTCTTAATATCCTTAACCCCTAGTGGGGCATTCGTATCCAATGGTCACATATCTAGTTTACGCACATGCTCTACGCAACCTATACTTACATAGTACTCTGTACGCATATATATATTTATTCATTGAAATCTATGATATTTTATAAGAGTGAAATTATACGTCTTATTTTATGTTAAAATAAGATAACATAATGCTCGTCATTTAGAATATCGGGAATTTCCGCTTTATATTGTATGTACAATATGCTTCTGTTAATCGAATTGTACATGGCTATGACCATTTGCTTTCGGAAAAGAAAAAAAAAATAACACAGCAAATAGTATTCCTTCAAAGTTTCATTATTGACAGAGTACGCGTTTGGCTCAAGCATGTGAGTAAAAAACGTAGGATGTAACATTTTGCAAACTCTTTACGGTAAATACATTACTGAAATGGCTCAATTTTTCAAAGAGGAACTTCAATATTTATGAATTTCTTGTAACAAAGTGTACTGTGATTAAAACGTCTACAGCATCACAGTTGTGTCCTTTCTCTTGCTAACTGCAACTTATTTTTTACAAATTTCTTTGAAATATTATATGGAATTAAGTGTGCAGTATATACAATATATAGCGGAAATTCCCGAGTTGCGTTTCTTATCGCTTTAGTATATCGACTTGCTTAGTTGTGAGTACAGTTTACTTCTCACTATGAAATTGTTAGATGTAATAATGTATACAGTATACAGAAGAGTATACCAAAGGCACATTGTACATTATTAACTATTGTGCAGGCAGCGTCTATTTCGGATTTGTTTCAATACTTCACTTACAATAATTTGGTAGAGTCTCATTTTTTATCTTCCGTTCGAAGACCACATGAATACGATGGCACGCCGTCCGTAGTCAATCAGTATGTTTTAAACTTTACTTCAAACAGCTAATAGCGTCATCGGTAGCTCAGTGGATAAAGCATTGACTTTAAAGCTACATATCTCTGCTCCGCGAGGGTTCGCTCCCTGGAGGAGGCATGTCCGATTGAAAACGTCCTCCTTCGTCTCAAATCAATCTAAGGTTGCTGTCCCAATAATATAATCTAATGTGTTAACTTTACTTCAAACAGCTAATAGCATCATCGGTAGCTCAGTGGATAAAGCATTGACTTTAAAGCTACATATCTCTGCTCCGCGAGGGTTCGCTCCCTGGAGGAGGCATGTCCGATTGAAAACGTCCTCCTTCGTCTCAAATCAATCTAAGGTTGCTGTCCCAATAAACACCGTATCAATATGCATTTATATAGCTAGTCTTCAACACCAGTTAATTTCATTGTACCTATTGTAATGGAAATTCTAATGGCTAGTTGATCTTAATTATCTTAATTGATCTTAACTGATCTTAATTGATAGTCAACTTCCTAAAAGCTCCAATATGGCTACAACGGCTTAAAGTTCTCCGGCCATGTTTTGTTTCATGAACTTGTTTATGTTTATTTAAATCGAAATCAATACACAACAATAGATATTTACAATTCACACATTGCAATATCTGTGAAAAGCGAGAATACGATTTTATTTGATGACGTAGAAAACATTTCTTGATAGTCCCGGAGAGAAATATAGATTTAAAACCGCTACTAAGTTGTATGTAAAATTAAATATTATTTGCATGACGTAGATACTACTTTTACCACTGCGTGACTGCACGGGGAAATGAGGTAAATTTGAAATATATAGCTCACAACTATTAACAGATAATTGATGAATACATTTACCTGTGGATTAATTTACCTGTTCAAAGTTTTTGAAATGTTCATATGCTGTTTAAGAGTTAAATTTGTTAATTGTTAATACTACAAAAAGGGTGGCCATTGATCTTTAAAATGTAATATCGTAGTGATGTATACTGTCGTACATAGCTAACCACATTGTACTATTCTGTATGTGTCATGATTCTTATACAATTCTCATATGATATATATTATAGATACTTATATAAAAGGAGCAGTACATTATTCTAATATTAAAACCTTTCATATAAGAAGCAGAGAAGTATCATATGCGAATCACTTAAATGTTGAACAATATTTGTTCATGAGAATCATATAAAAATGTGTGGTTTTAAAAATGAAGCTTCTCGGAAACTATTATCATATCAAAATTATATGAAACTGTTTTATTTTTTATGAAAATCATATAGTAGGTTTTGTATGAGAGTCATATGTAGCTCCATTTATATGAGAATTCAATCATATGTTTGTCATATATGGCAACAATGCCTATGTACAATACTATCAGGTGAGTGCTTCAGGCCAACAGGAGGCTTTAATTTAAATGGACTCTGACAGTGAAGATATTTGAAGATGTTATGTTCTTTTATTTGCTGTCGCTAAATAAAATACATCATGGAAAGGATCTCTATAAGCATTTTGCTTTCGTTCCAATCCATGTATTATTGAATGTAACATTGGTATAGTATGTTACCTTTGAAATAAAATATGCTTAAACCTAATAAAATACAGGTAATACTGTTTGAAATAAAAGATATATATGTTAGAAAGGGCATCGTCATATGCCATGATTTAAAGAAACTAACCAGCCAAATAACGGCAAAATTAAACTTCAGAAACATTTATCAAAACTCTCTGCAGTAGTTCAGGTCATTGATATGTGCCGATTAAAAGTATGGGATTGTTCATTAGTTCTTAAAATACACGTGAATGATTATGCGTAAAATGAATTATAAGTTTGGCCTGGCTGGTTAAAGCCGTTTATAGAGTTTTGATTCTAAAAATATGTAAGTTGTATATATACCTCGTCGTCAGTATAGGTTTAGAAACGTACATATGATGTAAAATTTGCTGTTTTTGTCGGGATAGCTACTTTCAGCAACGGTATATAGTTTAATAATTGTGAAACAATTGAAAGAAACGAGCAATATTCCATTTGAATAAAACAACTAATTTAAATTATATTCTTTTATTTCATTGTATCATTTCTATAAGAATAATTTTCAGGGCCCATATTCATAAAGCTTCTTAATAACAAAATCTTAACTTAAGTAAAGTTTTATCAATTTTTAAACACCTTTTTATATCGATTTAAGACGTTTTCGTAATATTGATAATAAGGTTATGGATAAATAAAACCTACAGCTAAACATTTATCTTAAAATATATTGTTTGTAGTTTCTATGAGAGGTTAATAAGGATATTCAAATATATGAAATCTTAAATTGTGACTTCAGTAATATTTTCTACTTAAGTTGCTTTATGAATACGGGCCCACTTGGGTACACAATGTGTAACCCACATATGTAAACCAGATGTAGATTGTGCATATGAAGGGCTCGTATAAGAAAATAATGAATTCAAGTGTTAGAAATCATTATTTCATACTGATTGGTTATATTGTTATCTTCATAATATAATAATACTACGCATGTGTAAAAGATAGTATACAAGACGGTACACACAAATATATACATATCTGTAAAGAAAGCAACACATATTGACCTATTACCTGAGACACTGCAGTGCGTATACGTTATTTGCATCCTGCAAGTAGTTTGCCAACGTTGAGGCCGTGCAAGCATTACACAGGTAAAACTAAATGAATTTAAAATGTGTTGTTTTTCGTACCGATATTATTGCGTTGCTAGTGCATTAAACATAATGCTTGTATGTTTAGTAGTATCTAAGTGTATGCTTTCTTATCAATAAACATCGCACAAGAAAAGTTTGGTGTTTGTTTTCACATTTTTACCCAGTATATTAAACTTCTTCTATAAGACTATGCGCATATTAAAAAATGTTTATCATGGAAAATTCCGAAACATATGTTAAAGAATATCTTAACTGCTAAATGTGTATCTAAACCATTACAGACGCTTAACTAAATATTGATATACTGGTAAAATCGATAAATACTGAAAAGGATATGTATTGTAAGAAACGAACACAAACAAAAGAGCAAAGTTGCAGACTCGGTTTTATTGAGTCTGATCATAAGAGGTAAATAAATATAAGGTGCAACACCGCTAAAACTATATATCGGCTTTAACGGTATTCTACCTTAAAGCCACCAATATTGGACGCCATGATCCCAACGGACTAGTAAGTCATATCAGTGCTGATTAAACCACCTAATTATATTATTCAAGTACAGCTACGAATTAGTATATTAGCAGCAACATGCAGCAAAAGTTAGTTATTTTAAACCAAGTACAAGCAACGTGGAAATTCCAAGAGAATCCGCTTTTCCAAAAGCTTTTCCAAAAGCTACCTTCAAAGTAACGTTCAGGTATTTATAACCTACCTACACACCAAGTTTCCCTTTAATATCTCACTCCTGACCGGAGTTATTGCAAAAACCATTGTACTATTTTAGTAACTGCGACATTTACCTTGAACCACATGACCTCAATAGCTTCCTTTCTATATAAGCTACATACACAGCAAGTTTCCTTGCAATATCTCACTCCTAACAAAAGTTATTGAGCTGAAACATTTTTCTATCTTTAGTAACAGTGACCTTGACCATAGAAAGTACAATGCTTGGCATGTAGAGGCGGAGCTATAAGCTACAGATATGCTACATTTTAGGTATCATATTACCAAACAGATATGAAACGCAATCTCAAGCAGCTTCCTTTTTATGTAAGCTACGTAAACAGCAAGTTTCTTCGCAATATCTTGCTCCTCATCAACGTTATTAAGAATAAACCATTATTCTTTTTTAGTAACAGCGACTTTGACCTTGACCTCAGTGATCTTAAATGCAATTTCAATCTTTTATGTAAACTACCTTGACAGCAATCAAGTTTCGTCGCAACATTCATCTCACTCTTAACAAAAGTTATTCAGGTCTCACACCACAATTAATTTTACCATGGGGTTACAGTACAGCTGTTTCCAACACATGAGCCTCAAAGCTCCCCAGCAGACCTTGTTGTTGGTTTAATTTCTTCAGGACTGCTAAGATCTGTAATATAAAACTATAAAACACAAACATTAGCCAGAAAAACCTCTTTGTCCAATTGAAAATTTCCTAAAATGGAGAAAAATTTAATTATTTTCTGTTTTCCTTTTGTCTCTAGGTCCGTGAGCTTTCAGGGGAGATAATAGAAGTGTGAGACCTGAAGAGCCAAAAAGAATTAAGCAATATCATTTACAACAATACATACAATAGCTCTATGCAATACCTGTAAAATAAGACCAAAAGGAAGCTTCAATCAAATGCAGAAGTGAAATAATTGAAATGTGTGGAGTCATTGTATGTCGTAAGATGACCCTAGTGGTTGGGGCTAACTCAGGAATGAATCAATGACGGTGAATGCATTTACCTAATTGTAATGCAACTTTTAAAATATGTTAAATATATATACAATTATCTAAAAAAAACAAGCGAATACACAGATGAACTATGAAAAGAATGTTCTCATGAACGTTTAAGACGTTCTTAGTATTGTTACAAATACTGAATCTGTCGACTGATTATATACGACACTAAAGTGTTGTTAAAGTTATAACAATGTTGATGTATGATCTAGCGCGATAACTGTGATGTGCGAGAGCTCTCATGAAGATGATGATGCGCGAATCCAATGAGTGATTGTCATCAAATTCCTTCTATAAGGGTTGATGACGCGATATGTAGGATGATTAAACTCCACTGAGTTTGTGGATGATGTTCCTCCAGTGAGGACTGATAACGGGCCCACCTCGTGTCCCGGGGGTTGTCGCTACTAGAACCTGGCCATGTTGCGCAGGTACGGGGACCATCTCCACCGCTCTTAACGTTATGCGTGGAAGCTTAGCTCCACTCCGGAAGGCTTATATCCAAACCTGGATGGCTTATATCCAAACCTGGATGGCTTAGGCTGTAATTATACATACGTTTTAGATGTCGGTTGACAAACATAACAATCTTGCATAATTATCATTACCCAAACAAATCATTATTTAATAAATATATGTAAGCTGTACTAATGATGAGTAGCAATGTTTACATATTCTACAACGCCATGTTTACGCCATGTATGTCGCTGTTAACCAATGCCCCTAATACATGTAATATACAACGTTATCAAATCACTCGTATATTACACTCACTGAGTTATGCATGCACACATGTATGTCAACTAATGCCCATATTATACAACGCTATGTATACGCGTCGAACATTTATACTAGTCACTCATCTCATTGTTAACTAATGTTAACAAATGCACCTATTATACACCGTTATCAAATTAATATTGTTTTCCAATTAATGATCAATTACAATAATCACATCTAATAAAGTAACTTCAAAATCATATGCTAGTCTCAAGTTAATGTTTGAGAAACATCAAAGCTAACCGGATGTCGTAACCGCCAACCAAGATGGCGCCGCCCACTGAATACAAATGTACGATAAAAGTTAATAAAATAAATACTGACCACATATTGCCTGTGAATTTCGCCGTCCAACTCCTACTCCAAACAAAGCAACTATCAAGCAATCCCGGCCAGAACTAGAAGACAATGGATTTTATAGCAAACGTTACCCCCAAACCATTATTTCCCCCGTTCAGTCCGTGACATACGTGGCTAAATTCGTAGTATTAAAATCTACACGAAAGGACCCTTACACAATTTTGCCGTTTAAGGAGATAGACCTATACGTTTACATGCATTAGCACAAAACTAAACTTATTAAACGGCCCTTCCGGGCACCCTATTGCGGCCACTAAAAATGTGCACGGTTTTCCGTGTTACCTGAATATATCATGAACATTGTGAATTTGTTTCAACTCAACAATGGATTAGGGTGTAACTAACAAGTACTTACAAGAGCTATGTACGACCAATACGCTCTACCCGTGACATTTTGGGACAACATCTCCCCACTTAAAGAAAGTTTTTAAAATTCAACAAAATGATTAATTAAACTATTAATTAGTCCTAGCAAAAGACATGGTTGCATAATAAGCAACATTAAAATTTCAACAATATTCTACAATTTTACACTACACTGTCGTAACATACACTGCTATTGTAAAATACACTGCAATACAATAGTCTGCCCCAATATTGTCCTTTCCTCGGATCGCTTTAATTTTCATCCGGTAAGGCTGCAGAGTCAGTGCCCACCTCATTAACCTACTGTTAGCTACCTTTGCTTTGTTCACATAAGCTAACGGTTGGTGGTCAGTCTACAAGACAAATTCCTTACCAAAAACATATTGGTGGAATTTACTGACACCCCACACTACTGCTAGACACTCCCTTTCGATAACAGAGTAGTTACATTCCCGGGGTAGTAGTTTCCGACTTGCATAAGCCACGGGGAGACTACACCCATCTTGCTCTTGCAGTAGGACTGCACCCACCCCTATATCGGCGGCATCCGTTCTGAGGATGAACTCCTTGTCAAGTTCAGGTAATTTTAGTATTGGGGTTTTGACCAGACTCCCCTTTAAAGAGACAAAAGCTCGCTCCTGGCTTTCCCCCCAAGTTATACTATTGGGTTGACCTTTCTTTGTCAAGTATGACAAAGGTGCAGCTATAGCCGAAAAGTTTGCGATGAACTTCCTGTAAAAACCCGCCAACCCTAAAAATGACCTAACTTGTTTCTTTGTCTCGGGTCTTGGTGCTTCCTGAATTGCCTTAACCTTGTCGAGGTTGGGTTTCAATTTTTGGTCTCCCCCGACAACATGACCCAGACACTCTATATCTGCGTAACTTATGTGACACTTGCTAGGTTTTGCAGTCAGTTTAAACCGGCGTAGCCGTTCCAACAGATTACGTAGCGCCTTAATATGGTCTTCAAATGTTGTTGTAAACACCAGGATGTCATCTACAAAACTGTCTGTGTTGGACAAATCCTTTCCTCATCAACCTACAGAAGGTTGCTGGTGCGTTTACGAGACCGAAGGGCATGACCTTGAACTTAAAAAGTCCTTGCGAAGTTTCGAAAGAGGTCATCTCTTTAGCTTGGTCTGAAAGTGGGATTGCCAGTAACCTTTAGTGATGTCTAACTTGGAGAAATACGAATATCCCGCAAGTTTAGAGAATACCTCCTCAATATTAGGCATTGGCTCTGCATCAAAGATGGTACGTTTATTTAGCTGTCTAAAATCGATGCAGAATCGAATTGACCCATCTTTCTGCTTAATAAGTACGACTGGGGATGAAAAAGGGGCGCTTGAAGGTTCGATGACACCCAATTTCAACATGTCTTTCACCTCCTCATCAACAATTGATCGAGAGTGAAATGGAATGGGATACCCCTTAATTCTAATTGGTTCCCCTGATGTGAGTACAATATCATGTTGCACTCCATCTGTCTACCCCGGGTTTTCGGACAAGACATCACTGAACTCCGAGAGTAAACTACCCATCTCTCGTTGCTGCTAAACACTAAGCATGCCCGATATGTCTACATCGGCTGCTGTCTCCTTCCTACACTAGTGGGAAAATACATGGAACTAGTGTCCTCACTACTGCCTTCCTCAATATCCGCAATAACTGCAACATTAACTACAGTTAACACCCTTGTTGCACATTATCGGTTCTACTGATATACTCTTTCAGCATATTCGCATGATATGTCTTTAACTTTCCGTTTATCTCGATACGATAATCCATAGTGTTCACTATCCCTCTAACGTAAAACGGACCTTTTCATTGTAATAACAGCTTGTTATTGTCGGTCGGGAGTAACAGTAACACCTGGTCATCTATCTTAAATATCCTAGCTCTAGCTTTCTGGTCATAGTACCGTTTGAACTTGGTACTTGCCTTAACTAACTGACTGTAAGCTACTTTACAAGTCTCCTCTAGTTCTCTTTCAGATCTAAAACATACTGATATGTAGTCTTAACCTAATCACTATCTACTTCACCTGCCCACATCTCTCTAAGAATCCTCATGGGACCTCTAACTGATCTACCGTACAATAACTCAAACGGAGAAAATCCTAAACTCTCTTGTGGAACCTCTCTAAATGCAAACAACAAAGCATTGAGATACTTGTCCCAATCTTTGGGTCTCTCTGTACACATACGCCGTAACATTTGCTTTAACGTCCCGTTAAATCGTTCGACTAACCCGTTACACATAGGGTGATACGGTATTGTCGTGATTTGACGCAAAGACAATAACCTGCGAATTTCAGCCATAAGTTCTGACGTAAACTGTGACCCACAATCAGTCAACATTTCCTCTGGTACACCTAGCCTACTGAACATATCAACTAATGCCTCAGCTACTCTCTCAGTTTCAATTGAGGGCAATGCTACTGCCTCCGTATACCTAGTTGCATAGTCTACCATGGTTAAAATGTACCTATGTTTCCTATCCGACACTGGAAAAATTGGTCCAACTATGTATACGGCTACCCGCTTAAATGGTGTATCTATCAGTGGCATCTGACCTAAATGTACTTTGGTCACTCGACCTTTTGGTACTGTCCTTTGGCATACATCGCAGGACCTACAGTACCTAGTTACATCTCCACTAACGGCTGGCCAATAAAATTCTGCCAATACTCTATCTGACGTTTTCTTTACGCCTAAATGACCTACCATAATCGACTCATAAGCTACCTTAATCACTGTCGTTCTATACTGGGTAGGTACCACTAATTGGTGAAACTGTCTACCACCACTATCTTCAAATTTTCTGTACAATAACCTATTCTTATGTACAAACTTACAACTACCGGACCCTTTACACTTCTTCACTACACCATCATTGGCCTTCACTTTACAGGATCTAATGACTCGTCTTGAGTTTGTGCTTCTACAAACTCCGCTTTGGATATGTCACCTACGGCTGCAGGAACGTTTAATTTTCTATAAGCCTGAGCTTGCTTCTGAACCTGCGCTCTAGTCTCTACTGCATTACTTATGCTACTCCTATGCTAAATCGGACACTACCGGAAGTACTGAACCTTCTATGTTCCCTATCGTTAAATCATACATAGGGTCGTCCATACATAGTGCCTCTGTAGTCTCTTTAAAGAAAGGTGTATCTACATCTATTCTCGCTATTGGCACGTGCTCTACCGACTTATTGAACAACATACACGGTGACTGTTTACCTACCAACTGGTCATCCGTAACTAAACTACGCCTAACTACCACACCTGTACATCCTGTATCCCTCATTACAATTACGTCCGTGCCATTCACTCTACCATCTGTCGTTGGAAGATTTGCATACGGAAAGAGACATGTTCCGATCTTCGCCATTACGCCATCCGATCTAACACAACAGCTACTACTCTCGGTTTTAATAACCGGACTATTACTACCTCTGCCTCTACCTCGGTTTTGACCACTTCTACCTCTACCGAAATTCCATGGGTTGCTTTCCTACAATCATGTGAAGCATGATTCCCATTACAGTGACGACAACGAATAAAAGGTCTACCTATGTTGTTACCACTATTGCTACCTCCTCTAGCACCCATCGAACTACCTCCACCTCTATAGTTTCCACTCTGGACTTTCTGTTTATTACTATGATCGTCCCCTTGCCTATCTCTAAAAGTTCTGTCTTTCGACACTACATTATGAGCTCCACCTCTAGCCTCGTCAAAATGATCTGCTTGTGTTGCCATTTCTTCTACACTAGCTAATTTTCTTTCTTTCAGAAATAAGAACAGTTCTCTACTACAAACATTGAATAGCTGGTCCCGCAACAAGAAATCTATCAGACCTCGATAAGTCTGCGCTACCTTCCCTAACTCTAACCACCTATCTAAGTAATTTTTAGACCTACTAATAAACTGAATAAATGACTCGCCTTTCTCAGGCAAACAAGCTCTAAACCGCTTTCTAAAACCTTCTTCAGTTAACTCAAATCTCTTTAAAAGAGCATCCTTTAACTTGTCATAATCAAGAGAATCTACACTGGGTAATCTAGAAAATACATCTAAGGCCTTGCCTCTCAATAGCGCACTTAAATGAACTGCCCACTTATCTTTGGTCCATTCCTGTAACTCAGCATAACGTTCAAACCGTAACAAGTAACTGTCCATGTTATCTTTGTCAGCATCAAAGTATGGTAACTTCGGACCTTTTAACTTCCCAGAATAACTATCTTTCCCAACAGTTTTACTGTCCTTACTATCTGTCTTAGCTGCTTCCAACTCTAAAGCTAACTTATGATCAAACTCTGATTTCTCCATCACCATCTTTATCTTTGCCTTAGCTAGTCTACCATCTGTTTCGAACCTCTCATGTTCTAACTCTTGCTTCTCCCTTACTATTCTACTTTCATCATCTCACTTCTCTTTAGCTAACCTACCTTCTAAATCTAGCTTCTCTTTAGCTAACCTACCTTCTAATTCTAACCTCTCTGTGGCTAGTCTACTTTCGAATGCTAACCTATCTTTCTCAGCATCTAGCTTCTCTTTAGCTAACCTACCTTTATAATTATAACTTCTCTTTATCAGCATCTAGCTTCTCTTTAGCTAATCTACTTTCTTCATCTCTTTCCTGCTTTGCTAATTCTCTTTCCTTAAGTCTAAATTCCCTTTCCCTAGCCTGTTCGTCTTTAACAAAGGTTCTAAGCTCCTCTCCAGTTTATCCTAACTCCTTACCCATATGCGTAAGTTCCTTTATGGACGTCATGGTTATAGACATTGTGGAATACTCACTACAATAACTACAATACACAAGTCACTAATAAGTCTACTCTACTAGCTACTAATGGTAAGTCACTGTGTCCTCAGTAAATACCTGGGCATCATCATAGGACAAGTTACATACATATTTGTACTAGCGCTAACTACTAACGGTTATGTATAGATAGTATCTAGCTTCCACAAAACATATACACTACAAAAAATATATATATTTGATATTGGACATAAACCTTAAACAATCATAGAAATGTGTATATCATGTACATGTATATTTACTTCTCCCATCAATATGAGTATACTCGAGTGTCACAACATGAGTAGAACGTCTTGTTCGCCAACTCACTGGGTACTATTGGTGTATCAAGGGAGGTAAATTAAACATCCAAATTATGGAGCGAAAAGTGCCTCAGACCCAATCGTGTAGACCACTGCGACCTCGCGCCAAGGAAAGAACGTACAAAACAACAGTTTGGACTCACCTTACCCTTGTCATGTCTTGACTTGTCTTCGAAGCTGTGGCCGTGATCGTCTACAGTCGCCTTGATGGATCAGAGGGTGGTACACATTTCTAAAATAATAAGTAGAGATTTAGTATATCATAATAAAGATCACTTATTGATTCTTTCCCTCCGTAGTCGCCCAAAATCCCACTTCTGACACCAGTTGTCGCAAGATGACCCTAGTGGTTGAGGCTAACTCAGGAAAGAATCAATGACGGTGAATGCATTTACATAAGTTTAATGCAACTTTTAAAATATGTTAAATATATATACAATTATCTAAAACAAACAAGCGAATACACAGATGAACTATGAAAAGAATGTTCTCATGAACGTTTAAGACGTTCTCAGTATTGTTACAAATACTGAATGTGTCGACTAAAGTGTTGTTAAAGTTATAACAATGTTGATCTATGATCTAGCGCGATAACTGTGATGCGCGAGAGCTCATGAAGATGATGATGCGCGAATCCAATGAGTGATTGTCATCAAATGCCTTCTATAAGAGTTGATGACGCGATATGTAGGATGATTAACCTCCACTGAGGTTGTGGATGATGTTCCTCCAGTGAGGCCTATAACGGGCCCACCTCGTGTCCCGGGGGTTGTCGCTACTAGAACCTGGCCATGTTGCGCAGGTACGGGGACCGTCTGAACCGCTCTTAACGTTATGCGTGGAAGCTTAGCTCCACTCCGGAAGGCTTATATCCAGACCTGGGTGGCTTATATCCAAACCTGGATGGCTTAGGCTGTAATTATACATACGTTTTAGATGTCGGTTGACAAACATGACAATCTTGCATAATTATCATTACCCAAACAAATCATTATTTAATAAATATAGGTAAGCTGTACTAATGATGAGTAGCAATGTATACATATTCTACAACGCCATGTATACGCCATGTACGTCGCTGTTAACCAATGCCCCTAATACATGTAATATACAACGTTATCAAATCACTCGTATATTACACTCACTGATTTATGCATGCACACATGTATGTCAAATAATGCCCATATTATACAACGCTATGTATACGCGTCGAACATTATACTAGTCACTCATCTCATTGTTAACTAATGTTAACAATCGTGTATTACAATCATTGAGTTATACGCCTACGTTAACTAATGCACCTATTATACACCGTTATCAAATTAATATTGTTTTACAATTAATGATAAATTACAATAATTACATCTAATAAAGCAACTTCAGAATCATATGCTAGTCTCAAGTTAATGTTTGAGAAACATCAAAGCTAACCGGATGTCGTAACCGCCAGCCAAACAAGATGGCGCCGCCCACTGAATACAAATGTACGATAAAAGTTAATAAAATAAATACTGACCACATATTGCCTGTGAATTTCGCCGTTCAACTCCTGCTCCAAACAAAGCAACTATCAAGCAATCCCGGCCAGAACTAGACGACAATGGATTTTATAGCAAACGTTACGCCCAAACCATTATTTCCCCCGTTCAGTCGTTAACATACGTGGCTAAATTCGTAGTATTAAAATCTACACGAAAGGACCCTTACACAATGTTGCCGTTTAAGGAGATAGACCTATACGTTTACATGCATTAGCACAAAACTAAACTTATTAAACGGCCCTTCCGGGCACCCTTTTGCGGCCACTTAAAATGTGCACGGTTTTCCGTGTTACCTGAATATATCATGAACATTGTGAATTTGTTTCAACTCAACAATGGATTAGGGTGTAACTAACAAGTACTTACAAGAGCTATGTACGACAAATACGCTCTACCCGTGACATTTTGTGACAGTGTATCGCTGTTATTACACAAGTTCTCGCTCCAAAATAAAAGTACATAAAGAGATTATACACCACATAGTATTTTTGTAATAACTCCACCATTTGTTATTGAATCTTCATGAAATTTTCACCATAATCCCATTTTGTCGCCTGCTATAAATACAGTATGATTAAAACAATATTATTCTATCAGCTGGTACCATAATTCTGTATCCGTGGTAACGAGATTAAAGTCTAAAAAAATAATTAATTTCACTAAAAAGCTCATATTCAACAATTACCTGAAATAAGAGTGCTGATAACTTTAATTAAATAATTAATATAACCACAACGGACGCTATATGCCACACGTGGAGTAAACAATTGATCCCTTTAAAATTTTAGACATCTAAAACATATATAAAAAAATTTGAGATATCAGATATTTGATATCCAGATATCAAGACCATTTTCTTTATAATGAAAGGTCATTTATAAATGTGTAAAATATAACACATTTCACTTTCTTCATTAATCACTAACAAATCTTATAATAGAACAGTAATGATATCCAATACATTTAAGATATCAACCAGATATCAATTATATATCAAATAAAGAAAACGCAATGCCAGATACCCGAAAGAGAACTGGAATGATTCCAAACATATAATACAGTGTAAAGATATCATTATTATCTATGTGTGAGATATCTCCATGGTTTAGATATCCAAAACAGCACGTAGAATAACTTGAAAAATGGTGAAAAGTGCGCCAAATAAAATACCGCCATTTCCTATGGTGATCATGATTTAGCGTACAATTTTCTCACTTTATGACATGCCAATACTCTTGGCTCCATGGCGACAATCAAAACTGATCACTTGTGATAAAATTAAAAACTGTTCAGCTTGAATAGATAGTGTACTAACAGATTGTGTAAGAAACAGAGTACTTCAGATTTTACATAGATCTACCAATTCAGATACAGAATGGATCAACACACAGAAGCAAGTGTCATGGAGATTACTAAATCTGCGCAGGAAAGAATAAAGACACCCAGTTTAAGAAAGTTTAAGAAAGGATACTGTGAACTGAGAGCCAAGAGGCACAGTTCGAAATGGGTTAATTCACTCAGCGAAAAGAAACAGAAAGTGAGCAGAATTATTAAGGACACTTTTAATAGTGCTTTCTCCACCAATGACACTGGGATGATTGTGTTTGGAAACATTGATAAAGTGGTACCAAACTCTACAATTTTACGACCGCGACCAAATGAGGAAGAGCTTTGTACGGTATGTTGGACCCAACAGCGGAATTAAATACTTACCGCTTATTTCACTTCGGGACGACTGAAGACATGTTTTATGAGGCATACTCCCAACACCGAAACCATCGACCATCGTGCAATAAAAAGTTGAAGTTCGATTTATCTTACGACAAAAAATGGGGGTTTGCACGGAGAGAAAGACTGACTTGTACAAACTGTGGTTACCTGAGCAAAATCTTTCATTTGTACATAGTTAATACAGGTAAGAGAGGACCAAAAGCTGCCATTATTAACCTATCACTTCCAGCCGTGGCTATGGAAACACCAATTGGGAACCAGGCAATGCGTTTTTTAATAGCATGCCTTCATACGTCACAACCTGCAGAAAGCGGCATGCAGAAGCGAAGCAATTTTGTTGCTGATAAAGCAGAACAGGTAGCAAGGCGAGGTTTTGAGGGAGTACGCCAAAAATTACGCTTGCGGAATGAAATGTGTGGCATGACTGCAGAACATGCAATACCATGCAGTATCGACAGTCAGTACAACAACGGACTGCGATCTGGCGGAGACAGGACGCCACAACAGCCTGCAACTCAAGTCAGCATAACACTTGTAGAGCAGATCACAACACGCCAGAAAATCATAGGTGTAGGATTTGGCAACAAACTCAAAAGAGGTCGAAAGAATAACATAGAGGAGTGTGATGTAATTGGGAATGAAAGGAGAGAGGCGCACAGACTTATGACCTCCATCCTTTAAAGCGAGCAGCCTCTACTGATCGATAAACTAACAACAGATGGCGACAGTCAGGCACACCGAGGAATCGTAAACGTCCAGATTGAATTTGGAAAATATGTTGTTGTGGAAAGGCTTGCAGATACAACTCATCCGTCAAAGCGACTGTGTACCAGGCTCAAATCCACTAACTTCAGTGATGACATGTTTATGGCGCATACCAAAAGAAGTCGTTCGTACTTGGACGTGCGCTTTGCACAAGACATCTGCCACAGAGTATGTACAGAGATCTCTAATTTACATCTTGCCTGTGATGGTGTTTTAGAAAAGATGATCAAGTTCCAGACCGGTATAATAAATTCAATCCTGAGCTGCTACTCTGGTCAGTAAGGAGAAACCTGCTCGAAACATTATTTTGCATGCTCCGGTAAGCCCCCATTCAACTGGAAGATGGACTTTATTCCAGGAAATGCAAAATAGTTTGACATGTCGATTGAGGACAGTAAACTGTTAAGAGAGGCGATA
This sequence comes from Cyrtodaria siliqua, assembly GCA_037043455.1. Lineage (NCBI taxonomy): Eukaryota > Metazoa > Mollusca > Bivalvia > Adapedonta > Hiatellidae > Cyrtodaria > Cyrtodaria siliqua. The sequence continues at coordinate 174,414 of JAWPHD010002240.1, forward strand.
TTATCAGTGAGGCTTGGAGATGACTGTTTAAAGAAGACTAGGTTCCAGAGCACGACAAACAAAAATGAAGCAATCAACCGAGCCTTTAATACATCCAATCCCAAGGACACGACTTACCAACGAAATGCCAAAGCTTGTAAGTTTAGCGCAGGTCTTCGAGTAAATGAGGGTCGCGCCGACTCCAACATGGCGAAGATGATGGCACTGGGTGTTCCACTTCCAGCTCGAACCAAGGCATTCACAGCTCTGAAATGTATTCAAAAGATAAGTGAGTATGACAGAACCCGCCAAAGGACACAGAAGTACAAATCAGCAAGGTACATGAAACGTGTCGCGAACTTTAACAAATACGATGAACAGCATCAATCAGAAACATATAAGAAAGTCATGTTAGATGAGCTTCAACTTTCCCCACCCACCTCACCACCTCCTCCTGCAAATGGTAAGTAACAACCTGTTAGAAGAAAAACATACTGTTTTAGAATTCATGCCATGCCTCTGGGGAACATCTGCAACACAAAAAAAATCATATCCTACTCCAAAGCATAAAAGTAGCAAACACATATTAACTCAAGGTGGGTGGGGTAAAAAACAAATCAGTGATCAAGTCTGTCGTCCCCACTAAGAAATAAAGCTAACCTTAAAATAAGCAATTTTGGTACTGGCCATGACCATTGCAAACATGGCTAAGTTTGCATTTCTTGCGACTGGTGTTGATAGCTGGTGGTTCCAAGGAAAGATGATCAGATCTGATGCACAATGAGTTATGGCAGAGGTGGGAAACGTCTATTACTCCCGATTCACGGGGTAAAAAAAACTCATGCGTGCAAATATACATTTGTCTGTGAGCATGCATGCTGGTAGACTCCCCATCAGGCAAAACTATTTGCTGTCTGCCATATTTAGGACTTCCGAAGTCTGTCTGTTTCACACCAAATTGGGACTCGTCCCAAAACATGCATCCGAGATTGTTGTTTGCATGCCCATTATCGATCTTAGCTTTCAAAATCATCAAATATTTATTTAAAAAATCTAAATTATCCTCAGCTGCCATTGCAAATGATGCTGACACAAACATAGTTTTAACAAATGCCAAATCAGGGTCCCTTACCTGATACAACTGATTACGATACAAACTCTTTGTTAATAAATTGCATGTGCTGCTTCAGGTCTCATACCACAATTAATTTTCCCATAGGGTTACTGTACAGCTGTTTCCAACACATGAGCTTCAAAGCTCCCCAGCAGACCTTGTTGTTGGTATCTTCAGGACTGCTAAGATCTGTAATATAAAATAATAAAACACAAACATTAGCCAGGCTGGGTTTTTTTCCTCGCTCATATGTATTGAACCCCTATGAAAAATACCAAATGCATACACTAAACTTCATATCAACGTGGGATTTTCTGTATCATCAGTCTTTTACACTGCAGATGTATGCTGAAGCAAAGAAAAACTTCTTTGTCAAATTAAAAATTGCCTAAAATGGAGATTTTTTTTAAATTATTTTCTATTTTCCTTTTGTCTCTAAGTCCGTGAGCTTTCAGGGGAGATAATAGAGGTGTGAGACCTTAAGCGGGAACAAATCTATGTTTAGTAACAGCAACTTTGACTTCCGTGGCCTCAAATGCAATCCCAAGATTCCCTTATATATAAGCTGGTGACAATCTACTTTCCCTCTAAAACCTATTCCGCTATGACCAGTACTATTAAAGGGTGTTAGCCTAATAATGTTAAGGTTAGCATAACTTCAACACATGCAATCATTAGTTCCGTAATGACGATACATATTAAAACACTAAAAACACACTCTACCACACGTACACAGCAAGCTTCGTCGCAATACCTAACAATACTTAACAAAGTTATTGAGCGGAAACCATGAGTGACGCAGCCGGACCGCCCACTAAACGACATTCGTCAATCTCATAACCAGACTTTTCCAAAGGAAAACCTCGTTAAAAATGCTGTTTTTTTTTCAGAGTTTTCACATAAATAGCCTTGTGTTGGTACATCTTTTCCCTTACCAAAGAGTATAATTTTATCTCCAACCTTTTTTCGTTTGAACATACTTTCAGAAAACTCTACACCACCAGTTTCCTGTTAATGTGTAAAAAAATAAGCTTTTAAAAATGGTGATTATATAGCACTACTGTGTATGGGGGTTTAATAAAACGCTGTTTTGTGTTGTTGTTTTTTGTTTTTGTTTTTTTATTCTTTTTGTTTTGATTTGTGTTGTTCATAGCAGAGGTATCTTATGCAAATAGTTCAAAAATTAAAACATTACCATATACAGCCGTAAAGGATACACAGAAACTGTTCACTACCATCGATAGATAACGCTCGGATTTCCCGTCGATTTACTTTCGGTTTAGGAATGCTTTATTTACGTATGTTAAACTTGTGAAGATGTAAATTCATAATTAAGATAAAAGATCCATGTACATTAGACCCAGACAGGTAAGTTAGTTTTCCTAATATTTCACATTTTGATCAGTTTTCAGAAGTTTGTATATCGACTTATATATAGTTCTCACTATCTTCAGTTCTCACTATTTTCATATTTTCATGTAATTGTGTAGGCTATAAACATGTCAGGGGCGTATTTAGGCATACTCATGTACGCCCGGTACCCATGTACGCCCGGTACTCATGTACGCCCGGGCGTACTCTAGAAAATCGAATGTGAAAAAAACAAAAGTGCTTATTTTTTAAAATCAGCAATAAAAATTGAAGTGGGGTAGGGGGTGAGGCACTATTTTTAAAAACACACTTAATGAATGGAGGCGAGAGCCTCCAAAATCTCGCTCAAATGAAGCCACAAACATCCGAAATTGCACTCAAATTTCAAAATTTTCCCGGGGAGGCCCCCGGACACCCACCAGCACAAGGGGGAAACCCACTGCCGCACCCTCCCTCAGGGCGTATTGTCCAAACGGCTCTGGCTACGCCCCTGCATGTGTTTTATGTTTAAATGCTGAATAAAGTTTGTATTGTATTGTATTGTATTGTATTGTATTGTATTGTATTGTGTATTGTGTGTTGTGTTGTGTTGTGTTGTGTTGTGTTGTCGTGTCGTGTCGTGTCGTGTCGTGTCGTGTCGTGTGTGTCGTGTCGTGTCGTGTCGTGTCGTTGTATATACACAGTTACCATGTACATTGCAAACAACTTCTCTACATATACCTATTTCATTAGATGGAGGGGAATTTGTATAGACAGTTGTAATTCACGGTTAGACATACACGTGTATAAGAAAAGTGTGTTATTATGTATTCTATTGTCTGTACAGATACCTGGGCAAAGCAATCATAAGCTTGCCTTGCTCCAAGCAGTATAAAGAAGTATAAGGCTTAACACATAATTTTAATTACCCATTGTCCCCATTATACCGAAGTATCTTAGATTTAATCAGTTATTGATTAAACGTTAATTAGATAAAGTGGGAGTCGTAAATTGTCGATATAACATGCGGAAGAAGAAGAAATTGTATTGACTTAAAATTTTACATAGTTTTTCTTCATATAAATACGCATTTAAAAATATAATTTAAACACAATACCATGTATTTCTATTATAATTAACAATAACAATGTCAAAGTAGAGTTTATATTAAAGAAAAAAAGTTTCAGTGTCACAGTGTCACCTATAATTAAAATACTCCGTTAATCAAGCTTAACTGTGTACTGTCTGTTTACAAGATTTAACGATTAAAGCACGTATATATACTGAAAGGAAGAAGAAAGGCATAATCAAAAAATTGCCTATACTACACTATTATATACACCTAATTCCACGTAATATTCCAGATATATCTCAGCGTATTTTGTACAAAAAGGGGCTACAACTAATTATAGAAAAGACGAATCTGTCATGTAGTGGACCTTGTAATCAAAGTACACTTTGTTACACGAAATTCATAAATGTTGAAGTTTCGCCTGAAAAAGTCAAGCCATTTCAGTATTGTGTTTTATGTTAAGAGATTGTAACGTTTAAGTTGTCTCGCCTGCTTGAGCCAAATGCGCATTCTGTCGATAATGAAACTTTAAGAGGGTAACCATTGATGTGTTCGGTGCTTTCTAAACATTCTTTCCGAAAGGACAGACCTAATGTCGCCCTGTACCATTCGATTAACAGTAGCATAGTAATCATACAATATTTAGCGGAAATACCCATTATGCGTTTGTTTTTCCTTTCAGTATATATGCAAAATATGCAACATGTAGAGTTGGGTCGATATATTGGTATCGACGAACACGTAGTAGTAGTGCAGAAGAGTTTTATACGCAGTTGTTTTCATTTGCGAATCATTTACTAGTGTATCGTTTGTGCAAATTTGTACATTATATGGAATGTAAACTTTTGGGCAAAACATTATTCAACCAAATCAGTTATGTAACTATTGTATATGTATATACAAACATGCGTGGCATTATATCATTACACATACTGGACAAACAATTAACAGGTATTAAAAACTTAAAATATCTTCCTAATTGGTTTCTGCTCTTTAAAGATTATTAAAACATACTTATGCACTGTACACATATGAATGCGATCTTTACTTTGACTGTTCAAATCTGAAACTAATGTGTACAAAATGTCTTGTATTTTAATATGTTTTGTCATGCATAGTCATACATGATGAGACTGAACTTCTATTAATTTATCTGATCATGATCAATAAAGTGTTGTTTAACGGCTCACTAACACCTGTTTATGTTATTTCGGGCCGCCCTCATAGAGAGAGGAATGAAACTTAGGGTTACTGCCTTACTCTCTTAATATCGAATAGATTCATATGGGTGTTTTAACGTGCATGGGTTATATACTTCAATTCACGGATCGAACGGTTTACATCCCCATTCTCTGGACGTGTCTATGGGAAGTGTCTTGCCTGAGGAAAAAACGAAGTAAAACCGCTAGTGAGGCTCGAACCTATTTCTAGTCAAATGGACTAACTAGTATATATAATGAATAAAACAAATTTAGGACATACAATGCATGTCAGTTCCATAGACGAGATACGAAACCATGTATGTTCGAGGTCAATGATAAAGTAACGTAGATATGACAATTATTAATGCTACACAGTCATTTGTAAACAAAGTCGGTGATAGAAATAAAGCAAATATGTTGGGAACATACTTATATAGGGTATCAAAATTCGTTCTGATTTATGAATGGGGAAGTAATTTTAAAATTACGAAATTTGTAACGTTTCTCTTTGAATATAACAATGTTTTGTGAACACATTTTAGCGGTTTTTAAACAATGACAGAATTTGCCATTCTTGTTATTGGAAAACGTTAATTTTGTTCAAAACAATACGTTTGTATAACGAAATAAGAAGGTTTTATTATATGTTAGGTAATTCCGATATTTCGCTTAGAAAATAATAACTTTTTTTTTTTAAAAATCACTTCCTTGCCTAGCATTTAAAAGCTTTAAACAATTATATCAATGTTCATATTTTTTAATCTATGTCCCTAGAAAGTCGTGCTAAACTTATTTTATTCAGTATATATTAATACTTTAATTAAAGGTTAACATTAAGGTCAAGCATGTATAGCTTTATAGGAGAGAAATGCATTTAAAATTGATGTATATGTTTAATATCAATATACGGTGGCTAATATGTCGGTATATTATATTACTGAAGATAACATTTTATTGACGATAACATTAACAAAAATGTGTATAGCTATTTAATAGGCTGACTTGTAATCGACAATCGTACTAGTTTGCTTATATAATACGTGAGAATTAATGATTGTTTAAGTGTTACACTAATGTAACTTAGATATAACTCTATTTAATGAATCCATACATAAACACATCCGGGTTTTAACCAATCAAATCAATACTATATCTCCGACAAACAATAGCACGTGCAACAGTATAATAAAGCACGTGCAACTGTATTATAATATAACCTATTGTCAATATTCGACACGTTTAGAACAATATACCGGTCGACATACGTTCTCTTCCTACTATCCAGTCATTTAAATATAATTATAAAATGTTTATTGCAAAATGCACATTAACATGAATGATATTATTATTATTTATTTTATTTATTCATTTTTTCATTTTTTTTTGCTTGGATATATATGTGTACATTATGTAAGACTTCTTAGATTTCTTCTATATTCAAATATAACTGAGTGTTTGTCGAAGATTGAATGTTTTTATTGTTAGTGTATTTGTTAAAAGCACTAAATGTTTGTTAATTCATGTACAGAAGGCCGCATTGAAAATATGATGTGTATATCTTGATAGTATGTCATAATGTGTTAACCTTCTTTAAATAAAGAATTTATTATTATTATTATTATTATTATACTCCGGCATCAGCAATAGGGAGGAGATATCTAAGTACTGGCGTCATGTTAATTGAATTGATATGAAGAGAAATACTGATTTGTCATTTCCCTGATTGAATGTATATTGTTTAATTATATAGTTTAAACACACGAGCTACTTTAAAACCCGGATGTGTTTATGTATGTTATTCATGCCACTTCTTTTATCTGATAACTGTACCGGGAACGGAAATCAACTGTATCTACTCGTCAGATTATTACTGTAGGCATGTAAAGCCGTCTTATTAAAGCGAGGCAATGGGGTCATAGAAATCCAGGGGAATTGCCATTTTCCTCATTGAGGATAAACTCGAAACCGCTCGGAAGCCACGTAAAAGTTTGCTTCGACTTTTATATTTCCTTGTTATACGGAATAAAAGGCAGCTGTTGGGTTCCTTGTTTAAACCGGTTAAAATTAGAAGCACAAATCTCTGTTTACACTTTACTCCAACATTTGTGATTATTCCAACTGTTCAAGGTTACATAATAATAATCATGATGTATTCTAAGATTGTCAATGCAGAATCCTGTTGTGTTTGTTAGTTGTTGTTTTTATTTCATTTATTTATTTATTTATTTATTCGTTTTTATTATTATTTATTTGTTTTACAAAATAAAATGTTTAAAACAATCTCTGTATGGTCACGAAAAAATTAGTTAACGAAAAACCCAATAGATCGCCTATAATCAAGGTCAATAAACAATAAAAGGGACATTACTCATGACAAGTATTAAAATCTTCATTCACGTTTGTTAATAAATCGTCAATATTATTTACTAACACGTTGTTGTCATTTTATTTTAAATTTGAGCATTAATGCTCCATTAAAATGGGCGTTACCTGTTTTCACAAAACAAACGAGACTATGCAATATAATTTCAGATCAAAGACGACACCTATGTAAAGACACCTATGTACATGTTTGTGCATATTAAACGACCCCGCACCCCCCATCCACCCCACCCATCCCAAACACGAGTGCAGTGTCTGTTTTTTCGAGTAAAATATACTAATTGCTAAGTTGATCGTCATAATAAAACAAAACCATTTAGTTCAAAAGCTATTATCAATTGGAAAATATCATTATACTGTATTGTTTTTTGTTTCAAAACAATTGCGGCGCTAAAATGTTAACAAAATATTGTTAAAACTACATGTTTTAAACATTATAAATAGTCTTTAAAATAAAATAATCGTTTGCGTATGACTTTATATTTAGTATGATAAAGGAAGACGATTCACGTGAATCTATGCTTGGAAACAATGGGACACCTCAGTATGATGCAGTCAAACGAAACCACAATGTAAAGCCTCCAAGTGAATACGATATTGAGCTGGCAAAAGAGGAACTTCATTTCGACAAAAGCGCTAATTATAAAGAGCATCCAAATGTAGATGAAGACCGAGTTGGCATTGTAGACAGTGAGGAGAAACGTTTAATTGGTAAATATGATTACGTCTACTCCATGACCATGATGACTGAACTAAAAATGCGTAAAATGTATACACTTTATTTGAGTATAGATTTAAAACCGAACCCGTTATAGGATTCGATTTTAAAATCGAACCCGTTATATAGGATTCTATTTTAATGTATTGATTTCAATAGTCCAGTGGCGTAGCTGCCTATAGGCACTGTAGGCACGCGCCTACACATTGTCCCCATAAATCAAAAAAACAGAAATGCCAAAAAGGCAATGAAATCTGAGGGGGTAGAGGGTGGTGGGGTATGGTCAGTTCATAAACAATTTTACTCGTGGTCTTTTCAGAAAATAAAAGTAGAATTGGTTCGAGGTCTTTCGGAACCAAACACACATTGATTGTGAAAAATGTCGAAAGATTTTCAGAAAGCAAGTATTCATATTATTATATGTTATTTTGTTCCTTTCCGATGTTTTTGTTGCGAAATAACAGATTAAAAAGGCTTAAAATCGCGGGTTAAAAACATATTGTTTGCTGCTTAAAATACCGTAAGAATGCAGGATTTGACTTCCTTATAAAAATAAATCACTGGAGAGCATGCCTCTGGACTCCACTATACATTGTGCCTACACACTGATTTAGGCACAAGTACGCCCCTGTAGTCGTTAACATGTAATAACGAAAAACAAAACACTATAAAAAGCTAAAGGACCAATCTCCCGCCTATTGTATTTGAGAGTAGGCAGAATTTGTACAGAAACATGTAAATCATTATTAGAAATACAACTGTATGAGAAAATGGTGTTTTTCAACTTTGTTTGGCCGGATTGGCCCGTCCAATAAATATTGTGTATGAAGCAAACATATTAAAAACATAGAAACATATTTCTTTTTATTATTTACAGTATTATATAGCTATATCCAAGATAATATTCAATAAAACAATGCTTTTCAAACAGAAAAAGGGATTATAATCGCGCTCCAAAGTATATACCTGAGCTCTCCCTGCTTTTACAATGTCCTTGCAGCGTTGGGAAATAAACCATTAACGTGTAACATGAACCTGTATTATGGATCAATGATACAACTTTTCTTATTCAGACAGCAAGTTAAATATATAAAACAAAAACATTCATATTTAGAAATGTATTGGATATACTATGAGAAATCACTCCTGTTGTATAAAATAGAAAGTTAATTTACTGGTTAGGGTACGCCTTTAAATCGGTCCAATCTCATGTTGTAAATTTTGATATTTGATTGCTGTTTTAACCTTGACAGGTCACAACAGTGACAGAAACTTCGAGCACGGTGTAGACAATATTCAGACATTCAAAGACGTCACAGTCGAGCACGGTGTAGACAATATTCAGACATTCAAAGACGTCACAGTCGAACTTGCATATGAAGTCCCGAATATTGAACATGTTCGAGTATTGAAAAACCTCGTAACTAAAATATCTGCTCGATGGAATGTACATATCATACCATTTGAAGATGATAAAACACACATATTTAAGGTGACAGGTCTAGAGGAAAATGCGAAATCAGCGATTGGTGCACTCAGGCAAGCTGACCATGAGTATACGGTTGAAACTCTTTACACGTATAATGTCAGAGGAAATGGGGCGAGCATCGACTCGTTTGAAAACGTTTTAGAGACAATTAGACATACTTGTGACGTATCGATAGAACACCACGTGAGAACAAACACACGAGCAATTAAGCCTAATAAAGAGAAGCATCCATTACACTTGTTCGCCGCTAGTTACCGTGGTTATCATTCATGGACGTTCACTGGAGGTCATACGTTAAAACTTGTGAAAACAACGTTAATTCAGTGTCAAGCTAATGTTGTTATAGATGCCATGCCTGAAACTCCAGCTGAAGGTAATGATATAAACATAGTTATAGAAATATCATTCAGTGATGGTATTACATGTCTCTAATCATGCCATACAGTTGTCAAATTAAGGACCACTTTTGCGTTGACCATACGTACCAGTCAAATGATAATCTAACTGGCCCAACACCACGGGGCCTTCTCCAACCGAATGTTCCTGTTTACGTACAGAGTTAAATCTTACTGACCATAAGGGTCCAGTATGGGTTATTGTTAAGTACCCCATTAAAGAATAAATTCACATAAAACATGTTTTTTAATATTTAGATACATCAAAATGCTATGCTTCTTTGATATGCAAAGCCAACAGACAGTTTCCTATAAACAATTATATTATACCTCATTCGGTCCATTTAACATTCTAGTTCTGACTGCCCAGTGCATAAACTTGCATATGGACCTCAGCACCATACATTATCTGTTAAATATTACCAACACAGAAAAGCAGATATAAAGGTCGAAGGAAAGTGTAGCTTTCATAGAACACAGTCAACCAAAAAACACGCATTAAAACAAAAAGCAATCACAATGTTAAGAAGAAGCAAATCATGTGACATTGCAAACACACACGGGTTGTCAGTAGGGTACCGCCTTGGAACTGTGAGTGGCAGAACAACAGACTGGGGTTTAACCCAGGTTCTAGGATGCACCAAACCTCACTCTTTTCCTATTGTCATCCCAGTAAAACGAGACTAAATAAATAAATACGGAAATGTCCACCTGGCTATGACCTCTAACAAACTAGGCAGCATTAATAGGCATTAAGATCATGTTGTTATTATTTTGGTATTTCATAAACGAACATATTGTTTGCGTGCTCTTAAGAATGTAAAATCGTAGTCTTAAATCAGTTTATTGGAAATTCGATTGGTTTTATATATACTGAAAGGAAAAAGAAACGCGACACAGGAATTTCCGCTATATATTGTATGTACAATATACTGCTGTTAATCGAATGGTACATGGCTACGTAAGATCTTTCCTTTCGGAAAAAAAGACTAAAACAACACGTAACGCAGCAAATAGTAGTCCTGCAAAGTTGCATTATTGACAGAGTATGCGTTAGGCTCAAGCATGTGAGCAAACTCAGGATGCAAAGTTTTGCAAACTCTTTACGTTAAATACAGTACTGAACTGGTTCAATTTTTCAAAGAGGAACTTCAACATATATGAATTTCTTGTTACAACGTGTACTGTGATTAAAACGTCTACAACATCACAGTTGTGTCCTTTCACTAACTAACGTCGACTTCTTTTTTTACAAAACATCTTGGGATTTCCTTGGAATATATATGGAATTAAGTGTGCAGTATATACAATATATAGCGGAAATTCCCGTGTCGTTTCTTTTTCCTTTCAGTATGTATGTGTTGCAGCTATCCATTTTAGGAAGTGAATGCATACGCTTGATATCTGTGTATCTCATCATAGCTAGGTGCCCTGCCGTAGTTCGTCCGCATGTTGTCTGTCCTTGGTAGTTCCCAAATATTTCTCCCTATATATAATTCTGCTTTGTGAAAGCGAATCTCTTACGAGATCCCAAATTTCGAAAGTTGCCGTAGTGAGTTCAAATTATCTCCCTTTAATATATTTACTGAATTCACAGTATTCCCAAGATCCGACACCTTTCATTGTCACTGGCTTAATATAGCTGTGTGTGGTTGAATACTTAAATGTGATCCCACTCATATGAGCTATAATTGTATGTATGAATGCGTATATGTTAATTGTGCCTCCAGACGAGTGTGTTATGATGTAGATATACAGTATATCAGCGTGTGTTGCAGCTATGAATGCATACGTTTGATTTCTATGTATCTCATCATAGCTAGGCGCCCTGCCGTAGTTCGTCCGAATGTTGTCTGTCCTTGGTAGTTCGCAAATATATATATAATATGTGTGTTTGTTTTATCATTTACCTCTTGTCTACAAATGCTATTGTTATTCTCAGTATGAACTATACCGCTAGCAGAAACTGATATTTTAATATTTCTGTTATTATTAGAACACGTCACACAGGCAAGAACTGAAAATGGCTGCATAGAAATTGAGATCCGAATCCCCAAATGGAACGATGGTATTACAGCAGACGACAATCGTCAGAAATTAGAAAAAAGTATTTACAAGGCACTTACAACCATAGATAGAGACCACAATGAGTCTATTGGTATTTCTATAAATCCGTTTAAGTCAAAGGAATTAAAGAGTCACGTGACGGCATTGGCACATGCAACTGCAGAGTTCTTTCGTACAGCGTCTACAGAACGGAGGCCACGATTGGTTGTTTTCTGTACCGATAATGAAGACCACTTTCAGGCAGCAGTGGGTTACATAGAGATATGTCTGAATAAAATTAATATAAGTAAGTATTAAGAATGTTTGGATTAAACGATTATAAACAAGATTTAAGATATATTTAAGTTTTAAGCATGTTTGAATATAACGAATACAAGCAAGTTTTAAAACTGTTTGGATAAAATAAAATATAAATAAGTTTTAAGATATAGGTACATTGTAAGCATGTTTAGATAAAACGAATATAAGTCAGTTTTAAGCATATTTGGATAAAACGAATATAGGTAAGTGTTAAGCATATTTGGATACAACGAAGACAAGTCAGCTTTAAGCATGTGTTGTGTGTGCTTAGAACTCATTCGTCATTAACATACGTATTCGTACGTTGCATTACACATACGTATTCGTACGTTGCATTACCATCTAGAACATATTTTCCGTTCCGGTTCTTATTACATATAATAAAATGACATCCATTTATGAAAAAACAAATAAGGGTGACAGCTTTTGCCTGTAAAATAGAAAAAAGGTAGCATATATACACTCTTCTCGGTATAAATGTATGTAAAAAGGGGAACATTAAAAAATAAACTGTACAGACAATAAAATACGTACGTAAATCGTGTTATATATATATTTGTTCTTTGGAACATTTTAAACATCATTTCTGACTGTATCTTTAAAACGCATATAGAATGTAAACGTGTGCTATTTGATAAATGCTTCTGTTTTGGAAAGTTTGCATCAATTTATCTACATATAGATGAAATATTATTTTCTAGTATCCAAACCAATACACCAGAGAGATCGTTTAAGAGTCAGGGTTGTAAAAGGCGAACTCAACAAGACAAGGGTATGACAACACTTATTGTATTAGAGAGACAATTAAAAGCGAGTGTTTAATTGGACTTTTAATATTTTCTAGAACTGTTTAGTTTTAAATTTACAATTGGACTGAGTATTGAGCAAAACAAAACATCAATAGTGGTGTGAATTTTTACCGCAAACATCTAAGAGGAAAATGGAGATAATTTTGGTGACATTTTGATGAAAGGCGTGACATAGTTATAGTACTTGTAATACAGACGATGAACATGTATAATACGCCTCCACTCTAAATTCAAAATTTTAACCAAACCTCTTTAATAATTGACAAAGGGTAATGAATCGTTCATGAATAGGTGATTGTCAACTATGGTTGTGTAACGAGGACGTACATGTGTATCAAGTTTCAAAGTTTCTTGCCATTAGTCTTAGGAATATGACTGTACTGTACATTTATCTCTTTAACTACATTCAACATTTTAACGGGGCGTCCGTGGCCGAGTGGTTAGAGTCTCTGACTTGCAATCACTTGCCCCTCACCGCTGTAGGTTCGATCCCTCAGGGGCCTAGGAATCTTTATGTGAGGAAGCTATCCAGCTGGCTTGCGGAACGTCGTGGTTCTACCCAGGTGCCCGCCCGTGCACGAAAGTTGCCCGGAGGGGCACCTGGGGTCTTCCTCCACCAGTGGAAGCTGGAAAGTCGCCATATGACCTTAGCTGTTGGTGCGACTATAAAATCCAATTCAATTCAATTCAATTCAACATTTTAACCAAACATCTTAGTGGAAAAGGGGGATAATTCTAGTAAAACGAGGCTATGTATTAAATGATGATGAACAAGTGTGCCAAGTTGCAAAGCTTTTAGAAAAGTTGTTGTTAGAAAAGTTGTTGTTGAGAAAAAACGTAAAACAATAACTTCAACCAAACACAACCAAAACGTTAAAACGCAAAGACGGACGGACAGGCAGACGGACGGACCGACGTTAATCACCTTACCATAAGCCCGGATTTGTTGCGCAATACAGCGTCGGCTAAAAGGGCGTACTATGTTTTCACAATTTATTAATATGATGTCATCCTTTATTTTAGAAACTAGCTACTTTGTACATCATGTATGTATTGTTAAACAATTGTATTGGCGGGTCGAATGTAATTATATTATGACATATAAGTCCGTTAGCTTATTCATGTAAAACTTGAAATAACGCTCGAAAAACAGAGTAACGTAAAACTAACAAGTATACACTTACCCTGATCACCAGGCTGATGTTTTGGTCAACACAACAGCGTCAAATCTGGATCTGGCTCATGGATATGTTTCCACCGCCCTCCTGAAGTCAGCCGGACTCGACATTCAGCACGAGTGCAACAAACAGTATCCAAATGGAATCAACAAGTCTGAAATTGCAATAACACGTGGCTATGATTTGCCGTGCACGCAAGTCTTTCACGGAGCACTGGATAAGTACAACAAGGAAACGGAACCGGAAATTGTTGAGGTAAGTTTCACTATGCTTTGAAGCTCCAGATTTTGTTTAACTTTAGCAATATATATTATCTCCGTTAATATGACATACCATGGGACGCGGAACCGTACCACTGCATACCGTACACAGTTTCATTGAAATTGTATTATACTCTTAGTTATTGAATTATTTTTATTATTATTATTCAATGAGGAAATCTATGAATAAATAGAATACTATAGATAACTCACACACACTAATATATTATTAAATACCCGTTCTTCCCAATCTTCTCAGCGTAGGTAGGAAGTCTCAGAGAATGGAGGGGCATGTCTTTTACAAATTTCGTAGGCGCGCCAGCTGAAAATCATACTAAATAAGCTGAAATATGTATTCCTTAACATCTTAACATACATGCATAGTTTTATTATGCAAAGAACATACATGTAGCTTTAACATGTTAGAGATATAACACAATCTTCTTTAAAGATCATTTTTATTTTAACGTATTCTTTTCAAGTCAGTTTCATTTCTGTAAGAGGTACACCTAACAACAAATAACTTGGACATTAAAATCAATATATTTTACATAGTCTTATTTCGTACGTTAATCCCTTCAACAGGCCATGCGGTCCTTTATAAGGATATGTTTGGAAACTGCCTCATACTATGGACATAGATCTATAGCGTTTCCTGCAATAGGATCGGGCAACTTGGCATACCCAGCCTCTTTGGTAGCCGCCGAGATGTTTTCCAGCATTGAAAAGTTCGGACAAACGTGCAGAGACACGTCTATCGAGGAGGTGTATTTCGTGGTGTATCATACAAACGTTACGGTGGAACAGGTATACCGGCTAAACATATAATGTTTTATAAAAATTATGTTTTTGTTTTTATTAGGCTTTATAAATAAAAAAATAAAATAGTTTGCCTTGATGGGTCTTAGCAGTCGTGTGATGTATTATAAATATCACAATGCCTCTACTTGT
Source organism: Cyrtodaria siliqua (assembly GCA_037043455.1). Classification (NCBI taxonomy): domain Eukaryota; kingdom Metazoa; phylum Mollusca; class Bivalvia; order Adapedonta; family Hiatellidae; genus Cyrtodaria; species Cyrtodaria siliqua. The sequence goes on from JAWPHD010002240.1 coordinate 189,680, forward strand.
CTTACCTTGTATTACCATTTCAAATTTATAAACTTGTTTTCTTATTTTAGGAATTCCGGAAGATTGAAGCACAAATGAGTAAGTATTCTGTGCTGTGAACTGTCACTCGATAATGTTTTAACATACATGAGTAAGTATTCTGTACTGTGAACTGCCACTCGATAGTGTTTTAACATACATGAGTAAGTATTCTGTACTGTGAACTGTCACTCGATAGTGTTTTAACATACATGAGTAAGTATTCTGTACTGTGAACTGCCACTCGATAGTGTTTTAACATACATGAGTAAGTATTCTGTACTGTGAACTGCCACTCGATAGTGTTTTAACATACATGAGTAAGTATTCTGTACTGTGAACTGCCACTCGAGTAAGTATTCTGTACTGTGAACTGCCACTCGAGTAAGTATTCTGTACTGTGAACTGCCACTCGATAGTGTTTTAACATACATGAGTAAGTATTCTGTACTGTGAACTGCCACTCGATAGTGTTTTAACATACATGAGTAAGTATTCTGTACTGTGAACTACCACTCGAGTAAGTATTCTGTACTGTGAACTGCCACTCGATAGTGTTTTAACATACATGAGTAAGTATTCTGTACTGTGAACTGCCACTCGAGTAAGTATTCTGTACTGTGAACTGCCACTCGATAGTGTTTTAACATACATGAGTAAGTATTCTGTACTGTGAACTGCCACTCGAGTAAGTATTCTGTACTGTGAACTGCCACTCGATAGTGTTTTAACATACATGAGTAAGTATTCTGTACTGTAAACTGCCACTCGAGTAAGTATTCTGTACTGTTAACTGCCACTCGTGTTTTAACATACATTAATCATGAAGTCAACTTTAAAAATGGTAATCTGTTTTCTAAATCAAAGTAACACTTATGTTTGACTACACAAATTGTTAAATAAAGACTTGCGTAAAATCTATGTGTAAAGATAAGCTGCTTATTTAACAACATTATCATCATAAGATGTTTATTGTATAGTAATATGTATAAATTAAAAGGATGACACTATGGTAAGAGTGAGGTTTGGTACACCCTAGAACCTGGTTTAAACTTGTTTTGCCACTGACCGTTCCAAGGCGGTAGCCCTATTGTCAACCTTTTTTTGTTTTAATGCCATAATCTTGCCTTTTAGTCGTTTTTAGCTCTACTGGCCAAAGGCCAGGAGGGCTTATGCGATCACTTTTCGTCCGTCGTCCGTCCGTCTGTCTGTTAGCAATTTTATAAAATCGACATCTCCTCTGAAACCGCTTGAAGGATTTTGATGAAACTTCATCACAATGTTACTTGGGAAGGCCCCTCTCAGATTTGTGTTTTTCGCGGCCGCTTGTCATCCAAAATGGCCGCCATGGCTAAAACTAGGTCAAAATTAAGGAAATTTCAAACGACATCTCCTGCGAAACCACTTATTCCATTCGACTGAAATATCATATACATGTTCCTTGGGTTGGCCTCTATCAAGTTTGTGTTTTTCGTTATCATCGAATAATCAAAATGGCCGCCACTGCGACTCAAAATTTACATAGAGTTATATAGGAAAAGATAAAAAATGACATCTTCTCTGAAACCGCCTGTAGGATTTTGATGAAACTTAATCACAATGATATTTGGGAGGGCCCCTCTCAGATTTGTGTTTTTCGTGGCCGCCAGTCATCCAAGATGGCCGCCATGGCTAAAACTAGGTCAAAATTAAGGAAATTTCAAACGACATCTCCTCCGAAACCACTTATTCCATTCTTGTGAAATATCATATACATGTTCCTTGGGTTGGCCTCTATCAAGTTTGTGTTTTTCGTTATCGTCGAATAATCAAAATTGCCGCCACGGCGACCCAAAATGTACATAGAGTTATATAAGAAAAGGTTAAAAATGACATCTTCTCTGAAACCGCTTGAAGGATTTTGATGAAACTTAATCACAAAGATATTTGGGAGGGACCCTCTCAGATTTATGTTTTTCGCTGCCGCCAGTCATCCAAGATGGCCGCCATGGCTAAAACTAGATCCAAATTAGGGAAATTTCAAACGACATCTCCTCCGAAACCACTTATTCCATTCTTGTGAAATATCATATATATGTTCGTTCGGTTAGCCTCTATAAAGTTTTTGTTTTTCGTTATCGTCAAATTATCAAAATGGCCGCCATGGCGACCCAAAGTTTACATAGAGTTATATAGGAAAAGTTTCAAATTACATCTTCTCTGAAACCGCTTGAAGGATTTTGATGAAACTTAATTACAATGATATTTGGGATAGTCCCTCTCAGATTTATGTTTGTCACGGCTGCCATTCATCCATGATGGCCGCCATGGCTAAAACTAGGTCAAATTTAAGGAAATTTCAAACGATATCTCCTCCAAAACCACTTATTCCATTCTTGTGAAATATCATATACATGTTCCTGGGGTTAGCCTCTATCAAGTTTGTGTTTTTCGTTATCGTCAAATAATCAAAATGGCCGCTCCGGCGACCCAAAGTTTACATAGAGTTATATAGGAAATCGTTAAAAATGACATCTTCTCTGAAACTGCTTGAAGGATTTTGATCAAATTAATCACAATGATCTTTGGATTAGTCCCCCTCAGATTTGCATTTTTGGGGCCTCCAGTCATCCATGATGGCCACTATGGCTAAACTTAGGTCAAATTTAAGGACATTTATCAAACGACATATTACAGACCCAGTTGCGTTCAAGTACCCCTAAAATGCATTCCGTTTGCGTTTCGTTTGCGTTCCGTTTGCGCTCCGTTTGCATTCCGTTTGCATTCATTTTATGAATGCATTTTTAAATGCAAATCATTTGCGTTTTTGAATGCATTCAGCGTTTACAAACGAAACTATGCGTTCATTTAAATGCATAAATTCATAAAACGAACGCAACATAATGTGTGAGTTTAAATGCACAAACGGAGAAAATGCATTTGCGTTCGTTCGTTTCAGCGTTTACCAATCGCAACATTTCTGACGATTAAACTACGCATGGTATCCACCCATGCGGTTCTTACCACGAGTCGGCGACTAATGTTTGTGATCATATTGAAGAATGTATCCTTTGGTTGACATTATTTGTTGGTGCACATTGATGATTCTGTTTTCTTCCGGGTTTATGTTATTTCATCAACAATTTAACATACTTGACACTATATAAAATATGCCGTCTGATTTTACCAGCATTATTTCAGTTTTATAATGAAATAATATAACATTTGTGCTACACAATAAATACATTTCCTATTTTAAATCGGTAAAAATGAAAGTGTGTTATCGTGCTTAAAAAAACACCATTTACACAGTGTATTTCTTTATATTAAGTTACTGCAAAACGCACTTCGTTTAAATCGAGACTTCAATTATGTACTAAAAAGGATAATATTGAAAGTTATCCGAAATAGCGAAATGCATTTGCGTTCGTTTCGATGCGTTCGTTTCGTTCGTTCCGTTCGTTTTGAGCGTTTAGCGTTTAAAAAATGCATTCATCGTTCGTTCCGTTCGTTTTGAGCGTTTAGCGTTTTAAAAAATGCATTCATCGTTCGTTTTTTAAAACGCTGAACGCTGAAAACGAACGAAACGAACGCAAAGAACGAAATGCATTTTTGAAATATAGATCGTGCACGTTCATTCTGCGTTCATTCTGCGTTCATTTTCCGTTCGTTCAGCGTTCGTTCTGCATTTATTTGGGGGTACTTGAACGCAACTGGGTCTGTACCACTTTTTCCATTCTAGTTAAATATCATATGCATGTTCCTGTTGTTGGCCTCTATCAAGTTTGTGTTTTTCGTTGTCGTCAAATATTCCAAATGGCCGCCACGATAACCCAAAGTTTACATAGAGTTTTATATAGGAAACAAGTTTCTTGGGTTGGCCTCTATCATGTTTATGTTTTTGAATCACATCATACAAGTAGAGCGTCTACAGGCCCTCTTGGGCCTCTTGTTGTATCTACGCGTGTTTTGGTTGACTGTTGTCCTTGATTGCTACATTTAGTGTTCTACTTTTATATCTACTTGTAATTTAACAGGATTGGAGAAACCGTCAACAACAGAATATGGATGGGTGAAGCCATTATTTTCTCCAGTGACCGAATTAAGAGTGAGTGGTAATAGAGATAATGTTACCATAGCAACGTCCCAAATACGAAACGTATTCAACACTTCAATGGCAAACACAACAACATTCGCTATTGAGAAAATACCTGACGTGTGCCGAACTGCTTATATTGTCCTGATGGGCATGTATTCGGAAACATTTGCCGCTTTAAGGAAAGATGGTGTTATTTTCTGTCTCAGCAATGGACAGCTTGATTTGCGCGGGAAGTTGGAAAATGTCACAGCTGCTGTGGTTGAAATTGGGAATAAATGTAAACAAGTAAATGAAATGTACAAGAACTGTTTTAGTCTGAAGGGTAGAAATAAGCATGCTGCGGAGTTGTTGATTGGAGAGTTAAACTCAAAAGCTGAAAATGTGCACTGTTGCCTAGATCGTATACATTCTCTCATCTTCATATACGGTAAATCAAAAGAAGGTGTTGAACTTGTTATAAATAGACTTACCAGTGAGTTGACAAGACAGGTGATTAAAGCGAATTCGCCTTCAATTGTTCAACGTGTTGAAAATGAAACTGCAGCAGGTGATAATGATGACGCTAATGTTGTTGTGGAAATTGAAAACAATTTTCAAAGAGGTCGAAATTCGCTGTCAGTATGCTCCGTTGTAAAGAACGATGCTGTAGAAGAAGAAAATGTGTCTGTATACGAAGACGAAAAAGCAGAGGCTAGCAGTGCAAATACTGACGAAGGCCAGTCGTCAGGATTGAGCAACCGACGGAGGACAACATTTCATGAAGGAGTAGCTGAAGGCAATGACAAGTATAATCCGTCAATACGAAGAGCAACATTTAGTGGAGGAAAAACATCTAGTAAAGATGAACTGAATCTGTTTGCGCCTTTATATATAATAGAGGACACTGATAGACTACAAGGCATATTTACTTACTCTCAAAAAGTCATCATATACACGGGAGATATTTTGAAACTAGATGGCATCTCTGTAATCGTTTGTAGCGAGGACCGGTCGGGAAAGGCCAATGGCATGGTTGCAAAGAAATTGTTATCCATGGGGAAAACGGAATACGCAAAAGAAAAGAATAAAGCGTTTCAAAGTAATCCAGATTTTGGAGATATCGTTGTTACAGGTGGAGGCGCATCGAAATATCGTTATGTGATGCATGTTATTGTGCCTTTTAAAAACCGAAACGTATTACTTAGTTTGGTGGAAGGAATCCTCGAAGAAGCTGTCAAGAGGAAATTTGAATCTGTTGTCATGTCCTTGCTTGGAACAGGTAGTTACCGTGTCTCTTTTGTTGTAAACGAACTTTTATTAAACTAATTGATCAATCATTGCTTTACCATGATGAGGTTAATGTATGGTTTATGTCTTATATATGGCATAAGAAACTTGTTAGCTGGTACATTTATAATCACATATGTACTGGTATGGATGGTATCTATATGATATATGTTTTATAAGTACATATAAGCAGTTATAGTCATATTTGTAGGGCAATCTTTTGTAGTTTCCTAAATCATTCAAAAATGATAACAAAAACGGCACTGTAGAAACCACAGCAACCAAACGCAATGACATCGTAGACCCGCACTGTACCACAAACTAAATGATCCTATTTAAATTAACTACGAACAGGAACACGTTTTTTCCGACTTAAAATGTTTCTTCACCAGTAGAGATTGAAATCAAAATATGTCAGTATGTCCTACTAACGAATGTTGAGCGTATAAATGTGTTCTGTTTTTTAATATTGGTATATAATGTGGCTGGCGTTTTTAATTGAACTTGCATTGATATTTTATTTCAGGAGCTGGAAATTATGTTCAAAAAGAAAGTGCAGAAGTCTTGTTTGAAGGCTACTCCCAGTTTTGCCAGAGACACTTGGATACGAATTTCACTCTTTACATAGTGGATAATGATAAGCGAAAGACGGCGGTTGTCATAACAGTATTCAGAGACAATATTGACAAGCTTGATCAGATCAAACCGGCATTAAGTTAAACCCAAAGTCACAAAGGTCATATGGCGTTAAATATGTATTAGTTTTGATTATCTTCGACGCTTGACTGTCAATTCAAACGTCTTGACTCTTTGTGCAGAAAAAAAATTGAAACCGGAACCACATGTCCGTGTTTGTTGTTGTTTTATTATAGTGTTTTTGACCATCTAGATTTAGTTTGTTGATAATGATGAAGTTTCCCTATGTGTTTATTAATTTATTGAACTGATACCAGAATCTCGGTAAAATGGCTGCCGCTTCAAACAAATTTTAGAAGAAAGGTTCTAGACGTTTGTCTTGAAAAAAGCAAGCGTCGAAGATGATCTAGACTTAATATGTATAAGTCGCAAATAGGCATCTCCAACACGACCCTTTCATAATCGCAAGTGTTAGTTAACATTATTACATACCGGTGTATACACTATGCATGGCCGATAAATTTACAAAAAAGTATTTTTTGACCAGCAGTTTATGTTAACTTTTTTATTAAAGAAAATAAACTGGGTATCGAACCCAGGTCTGGAGCGCGGATGACAACCACTACGTCTTGTGGTATTGATGTTTAACGGAGAACATAATATCTGTACGCAATATTCATATTTCTTTCAAATATCCCCTGCAGTTGTTTACGGATTGTGTCCAAACTGTGTGCACTTGTACACTTATATCTCCCCCAGGAAGTGGCCGGGAGACGTGTTGTTCTGGTCATTCCGTCCGCCTGTCCGTCTGTCCGTCACATATTTTTGTTTTTGTCAAAACTCCTCCTACAGTTTTTCACGGATTTCATCCAAACAGTGTACACTCGTTCGACAGCATTTCCAAATGTGCAACTTTGCAACAGGATTTTAATCCAATAGACAACTTTCTTCGCCTGAACTTCTGCTATAGATGTGTACGGATTGCTTCCAAACTTGGCTCATACGTTTGACAGCATGTGCAGATGTCCACCTGGCAACATAATTTTATCCGACAATCTTTAGATGAGTTATGGACCTTTCACGAATTGGAGTTGTTATATGTCCGTAGCAACTAGTGTCGCTTAAACACCTACAGTTGTTGAATGAATTTGTTTCCAGACGTTTTACGCTTCTTCGACATCATGGCAACACAGTTTTGACCGGACAATTTTAGCAGAATTGTTTGCTGTTTTTATTTTTAATTCATATACAACAAAAGAAAAATATGCCATTGCTTTTAATGATAAAGTTTTTTTCCTGCAATCATAAAAATTCACTGCAGTTATGCCAATGGCCCTTATTTGTTTGGAATACAGATGTCAAAGTTCCAGGAGATAAAACATCAAACAGTCTAAAGGTGTACCAATTCATTCATTCATTCATTTTCATTCATTCATTTATTCATTGATTCATTTATTCATTTATTTATTCTTGAATTGAATTTCATCCAAGGGCATGTACAAACACTTCATCCTCAGCGCTGCAGTTCTCGAAAGTAATTATCTACTAAAAGAACGTGCTGGGGAGACAGATGTCTTTGATAATAAAAGCGTTTATCACATGGAACTGTTTGTATTCCGTATAATATACCCATTACGTATTTCCTTATATTAACCATGTGTAATACAAGGCGACCGAATCATCAATGTCCCGGAACATCGTTTAGTCCGTGGAGTCCGTGGATATAGCACTGAATCGGCTATGTTGTGAGGGTAACAGCCGCCGTATGTAGATTTACCACAAGCAATAATATGTAGTTTCTTGTCGTTTTTGAGCCATGTGATAAAAAGGATCTGACACTCGTTGTCATTTCATACAAACTTTTATTAAACTCGTCCAGGAATTTGTTATTAAGCTCGCCTGAGGCTCGCTTAATAACACATTCCTGAACTCGTTTAATAAAATTTTGTATGAAATGACAACTCATGTCAGATCCTCTATATGCAATCTAGATACGACGGTGTTTAAAATGGCATACATGTATACCATGAAATAGTCGCGGTCGTAACAATAGTTTTACCAACTTAAATAATCTTGAACGTATAAGGGTCAATTTGAGAAGGAAACACGTTGTTTCCCCTAACTTGTGACTGTTTAATCATTGAAGGTTCAACTGTGTCCATGTCCAGAGCTTTAAAGTAATATAAGCTTGAATACAACCTCTATAAATACGAGTACCTGTAATCAGTTTGAAATTAAAGTTAGAATAATGAGTAACAAATAAAACACATTTCTATAAACAGCATTTGACATTGGTTGCTTTTTTGTTTTAACACACTCACAGACAAACGAAGAAGAAGAAAAAAAAAAAAGAAGAAAAGACAAACAAAAAAAAAAAGATTTTTATATAACAAGAACTGCACATTTTACTTAAAGACATGTAGGCTATGAAATATTTTTGCCTATGAGGTTTAAAATTTAATGACATTCATAAGCGCAGGAACAGGGAATCGTGAGGAGAGTACAATCCACCCCCACTCCCGAAATGTCCGATAAATGAATATTTCTTCCAGAAATTGAGCATGTGAAAGCATTATGTTAAGAAGAAATGCAAATTAAAAACTTTTAGTAGTAAAAAACATACTTTTATGTGAAAATGTACTTTGAAAGTGTACTCTAACCAAGGATTACAGCCGTTCCCGATTGAGCAATGAAATACATCGCTTGTGTCAATGGATGTCTGACGCATCAGAAATGTAAACAACCGATGACGCCTTCCAATAAAATGGTAGTACTCAGTGAATTGAAACTAGTTGACCCCCCCCCCACCCCAACCCACCCCCCCCCCCCCACCCCACCCCCCAACCCACAGTCTCACGTGACCAAAATCCATATAACATAACACCGAGTACATGTACTTCTAAAGATTCACCTTTTCGCTATTAGATGTTGATGTATTCCACTCCCCGAAAATAACTTTGGGCGTCCCCAGCAGTGATGGAAGTTACTACTTTCAAAATAGCATATTCAAGGTTAATCCCTCGAGCAATTCCACTGTATTGCTGGCTGATTTTATATGCCTAAAGCACATCTCCGCCGTATTCAAATCGGGAACGGCTGTATATTCACACTCTTGTTTACATTCAGCCAGCGAGGAATGGGGCGAAGTTGAACACACGATGGCATTGCGTCAGTATGAATGTAATTCCATTCTCATTCGTGAACGCCTGTAAGCTAACCGATCTTTGAACAACTGGGCCCTGAAAACACGTCAACCGTTTAGACGTTAATGCAGCTGATTTATGTGTTTGTTTTTCTAACAACACGTTTAAATTATTAAAAACACGATGTAGCTGGATATTGTCTTCGTTTGATGTTGAGGGATTGGGTAAGTTGTTAAAGTTGTTATTACATCCAGTCTATCGAAAAGTGTGTATGCTATGCATAAAAATCCATGTCAGGTAAGAAATACATTATTTTCAGCGGGTTTATAGTGTGCAAGATCAAAATCTGGCGTTTGGGTCTTGAAAAAAATGGACACCATTGGCCTAGAGCCCTTCATATAATAGATGATCATCATTTATTGATCTGGAAAATATAAACCCGCTAAATAGTACTTTCAATTTCGGCCGTTTAATAATCGCAACAAAAAAAAAAGTTTTCAGTAAGTCTTAAAAGGTTCCAACATATAAAAATAGAAGAAAGCAGTTTCAGGGACTAACCTTGTTTTAGTAAAAGTATTAATGAAATGTCTCTAAACGCACACAAATAGAAGAAACATGTATATGTAAAAGTCTCTTCTTATTAAAGGTTCTAAACGCATACAGATAGAAGAAATAACTGTTTAGTCTTGGCTCCTTTTTCATTATTTTTTCAAAATCCACAAAGCAAACTTTCATGAAAGTCGTGAAAACAATACGGACGAGCTCGACAAACGAGCCACAGAGTTACGAGTCACAGAGATTCGCACAGCGCGAAGCCCCGAAATTAAAAAAACAACATTTATGTTATCCCTAAGCTTCGCGCAGCAAAGCCCCAAATTATAATACATTGTGTCGACCGATTTATGGTACGCGGATTCGTACGCGGATTCAGACTTGCATCAATAAGCGTATTTTCAAGTTAATTAAATGTAAATTTCTTACTTAGCAGCTTGTGACCTCAAGATTTGAGTAGGGGTAACGGGTGCATCAACAACTGAGGTTAAACATGACGTCATGCGATATTGTAAATATGACGTCATGTGCGTGAACATTTGCTAATTGCTTGGGTCTACAATGTTTGCAAGTAAAAGTTAAGACAAATGCATGATACGGTCTTGCAATCGGGAAGAGGATGTATATTTTCAGCTACATCCGTGACAGCTTACTTACCTAATGTATTCTAAAATGAAATAAAAAGTCCGGAGGATCATATGCCTCCACTCCCCCAACCCCGTTATGATAAGTTAAACATGTTGTCATTTGGGCCTGGCTATACATAGTAGTCTGGAGTAAACTTTTAAGTTATTCGTGCAAATTTAATAATTATGAAGTATTGAGCCATTAATTAGATATTTTAGTAAGCTTTGCGAAGCGAAGCCCACAGGCCATGATTCGTCACGTTCTTCAATTCCATAGTTGACCTTAGTTGACATTTTCAAAGGGAACTACATGTTATAAGTGCATTCGTTCATGTTTTGTTTTTTCTAGAGATCTAAAAAGCATGCTGTATGTGTCTGAATCATACTGATAATACTGCTGAACAATTATTCAGTGCTAAAATGTGTCAAGTAGATATAGTATAAATTAAACCCTAGTAGCAAACACTATATAACTAGCAAGGCGTGTTCGCATTCAGTTCGCATTGTAGGTTTCGCACGAAGCGAGATCCCGAACGTTAAAAAAAATCATATATCACATATACTGCCATAAGCTTCTCGAAGCGGAGCCCCAAATCCCTGACAAATTCATATTTTATAACATATGACAGTGTGGTAATCATGGTGAAATGGGCCTATAAACGCCAAAACAATGCCGAGCGCAGCGAGGTATATAACAAGAATTATACAAGATAGGTGTATTCACAAAAGGCGTAATTGTTTACGCACATATGTAGTCTCCATCATCCAAACACACACAAGATGATTGCGAGCTCAAACGAGCTCTCAATTTCATTAAAATGGTTGACAGGAATATTTTAAATAACCGCTTCATAATTTATAAAGGGGCTGGCGTGGTCCTATGGATAACCACTGAACTTGATATCCGGTGAACCCGGGGTCAAGCCTCACCATCGCCACTGAGTTTCGTCTTTGTGTTCTTCAGCAAGAAACGTTTCATAAGCCTCGTCCATCGGATGGGGACGTAAACTGGGAGGTCTATCCGCCAAGCACGTTAGTTATAAGAATATATTTGTTATAGTATGCCAGGATCCATATTCCTATGTGTGATCTCCTCTCTCGGGCGGCTCCAAATAACCTATAATGTGTTAGTGAGCCATTAAACAACCTTAAATTCATACCTTCCAGATTGAATTGACTTATCCCCAAATAACAAGGGCGAACCAGGGGCTCTCCATCCAACCCACCCCACACCATCACACCCCTAACATTCGACAAGCAGTGTTAGCCTATATGTGCTTGTCAGATTTTAAGGGGCTCGCACGGGGTCATTATCATAGGATTTAGCAATTAACTGTTTTGAATTAGAATTCACATTATGTCATGCAGAAAATGTTGTATTTCGTGTTAGGATGTTATCAAAGACGAACACACGTCTAACTCTGCTGGTTATTTTAACAAGACTAAACAATATACACAGTATATACAGGCATGCATATCTACCATAGCACATGATAGTATATCAAGTTACAACAGTGAGAGCAATGCTCTGCAGTCATGTACGAGTACAAATTGATAGAATACACAATATCATAATAGAAAAAAAGAAACTTCGGTAAGAGTAAGGGTATGGGCCTTTACATATATCATTCCCCTTTCTCAAGGGCGGCTGTAAATAACCTATAATGTTTTGATGAGCCTTTAATGACATTCATATTAAATTCTCTGATAATGATATGCATACTGCATATGACCACTCCAAAAAAATGTAAAACATCTCTGTCGAAATTTAAAAAAAATCATTTGAAATAAAACAGTAGCCCTACTCGTTGGGGGCCACTTTCCGTCACTTATGTAAACATAAACTAATTTTTCAGACAAATCTATGTATCCTGACAATTGTTACTCTATTTTCTATTAGGTTACCTCTTCCTGGAAATTTGATACTAACGAATTTTGTTTTATATAAATTATCGAAGTGGCACGTGACCTTTTTATAAACAGACTAAAACTGAGAAATCATTTTGTTTACCAGCCCAGTTTCCGTCATGTATTTTATTGAGTGATAGATTCAACTAGGTCAAGATACAGTAAACTTTTATGAATGAGAAACTTGTTTGCAAGTCTATTCAACAATTTCATTGTAAAAATGGTATGTTTTCATTGTTCCATCGGTCACATCGATCGTTATAACAATGCGCCTAGTAACGTCAATGTAAAATGTTCAACGACGACAATTTACAGTAATTCTGTATAAATCAAACAGATACAGGTTGTACGAGTTGCGTCTATTTGGTTAAACTATATAATCACGGTATATTTTACTGCGTCCACTGAGGAGTGATAAAAATATGACGTAATTACAGTGTTATTTTTTTAATAGTTTATTATGCGGCAGTATGCGCGCGCATCCCCAACGCCATATAAGGAAGTAAACACATTTTTCGGAGAAATCACTTTCGTTTTGTACCGCTTATTTACTTTTTGGTTGTTTTTCCTGTTTCCAATCTTCAGTTATAAACGTCTGACAATAAGTGACATCGTGTAAGTAATTTGCAGTGTAAAAACGTTTTTTAAATGAGAATGACGGAAACTGGGCTTGGACGGAAACTGGCCTCTAACGAGTAGATATATCATATATTTAAATAAAAATTGACAACATATATAAATCATTCATCCAATTTTATTAAGCCAATATAGTCAATATAAATAATTGTAAATTTTATCCACTCGTATTACCCACTTCGCCGTGCTCTCCTTCTCCCCTAGCTTGAACCCTGAAATACAGAATTGTCCAACTTTTTTTGTTTAGGTTTAATTTAGGGGTAGGCCTAAAGTGCGAAAAGGAGTCCTTTTCGCGAAAAGGAGATTCCGCTACGAAAAGGAGCCATAAAATCAATATTTTAAGCATTAAGACAATTATTTTTATATATTTAGAAACATACTAATGAAATATGTTTGTATTGAAAAAATTAGTTAAATCGAACTTTAAATGAATATTTTGTCAATACTTTTGTGTTTTTACTCCATTTTGGCCTCACGAAAAGGACTTTTTGTCTACGAAAAGGAGTCATAAAATCAATATCTAAAGCTTAATACAAATTATTTTTATATATTAACAAAAAGATTAATAGAATATGTTTGCAGTGAAAATATTAGTTAAATCGAACTTTAAATGAATTTTTTGTCAATACTTTTGTGTTTTTACTCCATTTTGGCCTCACGAAAAGGACTTTTCGTCTACGAAAAGGAGTCATAAAATCAATATCTAAAGCTTAATACAAATTATTTTTATATATTAACAAATAGATTAATAGAATATGTTTGCAGTGAAAAAATTAGTTAAATCGAACTTTAAATGAATTTTTTGTCAATACTTTTGTGTTTTTACTCCATTTTGGCCTCACGAAAAGGACTTTTCGTCTACGAAAAGGAGTCATAAAATCAATATCTAAAGCTTAATACAAATTATTTTTATATATTAACAAATAGATTAATAGAATATGTTTGCAGTGAAAAAATTAGTTAAATCGAACTTTAAATGAATTTTTTGTCAATACTTTTGTGTTTTTACTCCATTTTGGCCTCACGAAAAGGACTTTTCGTCTACGAAAAGGAGTCATAAAATCAATATCTAAAGCTTAATACAAATTATTTTTATATATTAACAAATAGATTAATAGAATATGTTTGCATTGAAAAAATTAGTTAAATCGAACTTTAAATGAATTTTTTGTCAATACTTTCGCGTTTTTACTCCATTTTGGCCATATTTTAGTATATTATGACTCTCTTTTTACCGTACGAAAAGGACTTTCCTTCTGCGACTATGTCTTCATGTTAAAGCTGTTCGACTTTTATACCTACTTATTATGTAAATTACCTAACTTCGAAACGCAATTAAATGCCCTTCATAAAATCATTAATGTGTATAGAAACATATACAAACACAAAATAAACATGAAATAAAACATAATATTTAATTCCGTGAAGAATACTTCTGTGTTTTTATTCTGTCGTATTGCCTCACGAAAAGAAGTTTCCGCAACTGGGCTGTGCACACTTTCTTTTTCAACTGAGTATAGATACCTTTACTGTATTGGTATATAGTCACCAAACTCTTAAGAACTCAGTACATATATGTATTAGTAATGAATGACATAAAAGGGGAAATTTGTATACAAACAAATGTGTGCACTTATTTCATGGAACAAGTCTCTATTATACGAAACTTTCATATGTACTTATATATCTACTTATTCAGCCTTGGGTCCGAGTTTGTAGTCAAGAGATTGATGCTACATCTATTATCGTATATTTTATATATGACTTTATATTTACTTTTATACGTACTTGTTCAGTCTGTCTACATTATTTTAATTATTCACTCTGTTCATTTCAGGAGATGAAAAGAAAACGACAACAACACTGACTCATTATAGTTGTAATATTTTTATATATAGTTTTTTTTTTAACAAATGTAATGAAAGAAAAAGAAAGAACTTTTCTGCAAATGAAATGAAAATAACATATTATTGAACATTATGTGAAGTACCATAGAATGGAGATTATTTGAAACAAAGGTGTAGTACAATTGACATAAATAATTGTTTTGCAAACTAAAATAACAAGCATTATATACACAACGTATCGTTTTGTTTTTTTCAATAAATGTTACGCAGATATATACAAACAAACTTATACTTTTTGTCGGGGCGTTGAACACCAGAGCCAGTCGACTTGAGGTCGACTGTTCTATACCGACGGATCCTAACGTATCTTTTTTTTTTCAATACATGTTACGCAGATAATACTTTTTGTCGGGGCGTTGAACACCAGAGCCAGTCGACTTGAGGTCGACTGTTCTATACCGACGGATCATAATTACTCAATTAATTTTCTTTTTGCGTTCGGCGTGTGCGATCTTTCCGCGCGTTTTCTTTTCACCTGGTGTGGTTTTTTCCCAGCCGATGCCGTTTTCAATACAGTCCTTCTACCGTCGGTCGAAACTATTAAGTTTTGATTCGACTTCCCCTTATCTTTTAAGAACCTCTGTGTGCGCTTACCCTTTTGTTCTTGCGAAATATTAGTCCAGTGGTCGATTTCGATTAGGTGATGGGCAAAAGACGGATGTAATTTAAAATTGCCCATATCCCTTATTGCGCGGCTCCTCTCCAATTGTTCGCCAATGACGATGTCATATAAAATATTTATAAACTTAGGTAAATCTTTAATTTTCCAATTAGTTGCCGACTTCAGTGTGTGGTTCGCACTCTCCGAATTGTTATTTGTCCAGTTAGCGGGGATTTTGCCCTTTTTAACTGGTTCAATAACGTGAATTTCTAACATTGGAACTAATTTATTGTCAAAGTAGTTCCGGAATTTCTTTTCACCACAATTAGCGTCTTTACTGTCTATAAATTCACGCAATCGTGTTAACCGTGTATTATACGTGTCTATGTCTACAGATTCCACTAACCCGTCTGGTCCATAAATATTAGTAAGTATATGTTGTCGATCGTTGACCGGATATCCTACTTGGTCTTCCAAGTACCTGTTAGTGTTCTGCTTTAAATGTCTAGTGCATAGTACATGTGTGCAGCCAACAAAACACCGTGCTATTGCGGATTTAAACGCTAATTCTTCATCACTCCCTATTGTCAAATAGGAAATGTCGGTAACCGTAAGATTGTCTGCAATTTCATGCATAAACGAGCTATACGCTTTTGTCGTTGAGCTTGTGTGCACGAATGTTGGTCCGAAACAGATCGGGTGGTCCATGCTTGATCGACGGACAACAGACAAGTCTTTATAAACTGTTGGTGTAACACGGAAGTCGCCAATGTTGTAGGTCTTGTCTATTCCAAGAACACTGCCCTTTTCTTTGCAGCAAAATCTTTTCAAATCCTCTATCTGTTGATCTGTATATAACGTCACAACTGGATGCTGCATTCCATTTACGTGTTTCACACTTTTACGTGTTTCACACTTTTAACAAATTCGTGGGTCTTTGTCATCTCTTCGACGCTTATAATATGGTCCGCTGCGTTATTGGAACAGTCGGATGTTGCTCTAGACGCTTTGTTTAATGAGTATTTGAAATTTTTTAATTGTTTTTCATTCATTTATTCTAACTTCTTTGATTAACTCATAGTCGCTCACATTATCACTTTCATCCAGACACGCGGGTGGTTCAGTTATTGATTCTTCTGCAATTGTAGACAGATTGATTCTGAAATCTAGATCGTCTGCAGTATCCATTGATTCAACATCCAAGGGTGCAGCCTCTGAAAACGATCCAATTTCCTCGACATCTATTTGTAGTTTTGGTAGTGGTTGTGGTGGTGGTGCTGCTGCTGCTGCTGATGATGATGTTGTTGCTGCTGCTTCTGCTGCTGCTGATGTTGTTGTTGCTGCCGCTGCTGATGATGATGATGATGTTGTTGCTGCTTCTTCAATTTCTTCGTTTTTCAGCGGCTTTGGTCAGCTTCTTCAACCCTGTACTTGCGGCTTGCTGAATCCTGCCTGAACCCATTAAGTAATCAAACGACCCATCGTCAGTACTGCGACAACCAATGCATATGTAACCCATGGAAATATTTCGCCATTGTTTGCTGGTCGGTTCATCTATGGACTGACAACTGTAATGTAGCCACGTGCTGCATGACTATAAAATATAAAATAAAATTAATTCAATATTTAGGACTGTCGTCAATTTAAATGCAAATAAAACAATATTAATGTTTTTCAGTTTCTTTATCTAATCTTTTGTATAGTCAGTCTGAAAAGTATATGTGTATCTTAAAGGGGGTACTAGTATTAGTGTAGCAATATGATTAAAATTTAATATTAAAATTTTTCTACAAAGTCCGTATTCTAGTATTATTGTAGCAATATGATTAAAATTAAATAGTGTGAAACAATAATTTGCTTTAGACCATATTTATAATTAATATTAATGATATCAAGTTATACATAAAAGAACGCCGTTAAAAAAACAACAACTGTGTGTCCCTTTAAGTTATACATTTTGATAAGAAACTAAAAAAACACCAAGAATGTTTGCATTTGGGAATTACAACAACAGTAAAAACATATATTATACAAATTTCTTTTTAATAGACTCATTTGGAAATAAATAAAATACTGAATTATATTATACCACTAATCAACTAGCATATTATTATGTTACTAATGTTTCTGGTAATCACTTATTCGGTAAGAATTAATTGACACTATAATTGATAGAAGTAGCTGTTCACGTAAGCTGTCTAATCCGCTTTGACATCATTTGCTATGAAAAGCGCAATACACATCTTAACAAATACATTTGTTTATTGATATAATTGAGAGAATGGTGTCAGTGTCAGTGTTCACGCTCTGATCATATATAAGTCAAAATGTGCCTGCACAATTTACAATTCTTAATACAACACAAGATATGAGAATGGTTTATGCAATATTTGGAGATAGTTATGTGCGTCGGCTAGAACTCTTTACGAAAGGAAGACACAAAATTTGACGAACTGGTTACATTTCAGCCAAGGTAAGGATACACTATACATTACATCGTACATCATTTTACAGAAGAACAGTCGTTAATAGCGTATGCAATTTGAAACATACATATGCATACTAATATATTATAATACATAAATAAGTTTCAACAGTAATAAATAACCAAAAATGCTGCTATCTATAGTATACCAAATAACACAGATAAATAATAACTATGATGTTCTTATATTCACAGGTACGTCTTTATTAACTTAGGCGGAAACGATATAGACGCTGGGTGCGATCCATCGACTATCTTCCGGGACATTGTCGACATAACAAAGAAACTTAAAGATGCTGGAGTGGAACGTGTATTCGTCGCTAGCATTATTGAGAGGGGATCTTTCCCCAGTTGGACAGGGATGAACAGATCTAGATTTAACAAAGTGAGGAGATCGATAAACAAAAAACTAAGTGACTACTTTCGTGAGGACTTCGTCGATGTAGGAAAGAGAATACGTTTTCCTAAATATTATAATAAAGACTTAGTTCATCCGGGATATGAAGAAGGTGGTTTACAAATCTTCAAGTATAACATTCAACGATGTGTTGGGCGAACATTGAAACAATACCGTTAAAGTTTGCTCTTTATATGTATAAAATATGTTGTTATAAACTATGAATAAAGAAACTATTTTGACATACACTGTTTCTGTTACCGGATTAATGTATTATTAACTCATTACAGATTGTCTACATACATTTTCATCTGACATTAAATCTCTAGCTCCTCCCTCTATTGATCTAAACAACTGATACCATGTGGCATCCCAATAAACAATTAACACGTGCCATTATGAAAACCATTCAACGCACGACATAGGTGCGAATCAAGATGCGTGCCTTTTATAATTGAATCAGCATATGAGAAGTTTCAGTAATACTACATTCTTCATGTATTGATGTTTTTTATAATGTAATAATTGAAATATTTAATGCTTATAAGCATTCAGATAAGACTGAACTTTTAGAAAAAATATATCATTGAGAGAATTTAAACAAACAAAAGAGGCACACACAGCAATATGGATTTGTTTTGTGATAATTGGTACAATAATTAATCTGTTATTGATAAATATGTTTGTTTGTTCTTTTAATCACTGTTACGATAAAAAAATCCGTTCATTATTGCTATGTGCATCTTTATATGTATAAAATATGTTGTTATAAACTATGAATAAAGAAACTATTTTGACATACACTGTTTCTGTTACCGGATTAATGTATTATTAACTCATTACAGATTATCACATACATGACGAAGCAAATATTAAAATCATAAAACACATTCATGTAGTGACTTAATGTATTATGCCTAATAATCTACTAACTTATTATTAACATTTGTCACCTGACATTAAATCTCTAGCTCCTCCCACTATTGATCGAAACAACTGATACCATGTTGCATCCCAATAAACAATTAACACGTGCCATTATGAAAACCATTCAACGCACGACATCTGTGCGAATCAAGACGCGTGCCTTTTATAATTGAATCAGCATATGAGAAGTTTCAGTAATACTACATTTTTCATGTATTGATGTTTTTCATAATGGAATAATTGAGAATATTTAACACTTATAGGCATTCAGATAAGACTGAACTTTTAGAAAAAGATATATCATTGAGAGAATTTAAACAAACAAAAGAGGCACACACAGCAATATGGATTTGTTTTGTGATAATTGGTACAATAATTAATCTGTTATTGATAAATATGGTTGTTTGTTATTTTAATCACTGTTACGTTAAAAAATCCGTTCATTATTTATATGTGCATCTTTTAAGAAAGAAATGGAATATACAGATACATACCTCACAGCAAATACAATCCGTTTTACATTTTTCCGAACACACAGAACACAAATCACTACGTTTCCCCATTTTTAAAATGATAGAATAGAAGAATATTTGAAGCCATCCTTTATATATGAACTAAAACAAAATAATTACATTAGCTCAAAAATTAAAGAATTGTAATGCACATTTATATACAAGAAATATCAAAAGATGTTTGGCGGAAATAACTTACTGGTGATAATTATCTGCTTTTCGTGAGGCCAAAATGGAGTAAAAACACAAAGGTATTGACAAAAAATTCATTTAAAGTTCGATTTAACTAATTTTTTCAATGCAAACTTATTCTATTAATCTTTTTGTTAATATATAAAAATAATTTGTATTAAGCTTTAGATATTGATTTTATGACTCCTTTTCGCGGACGGAAAGTCCTTTTCGTATGGTAAAAATGGAGTCAAAACACAAAAGTATTGACAAAAAAATAATTTAAAGTTCGATTTAACTAATTTTTTCAATACAAACATATTTCATTAGTATGTTTCTAAATATATAAAAATAATTTTCTTAATGCTTAAAATATTGATTTTATGGCTCCTTTTCGTGGCGGAATCTCCTTTTCGCGAAAAGGACTCCTTTTCGCACTTTAGGCCTACCGTTAATTTAGAACACGTAAACCGTGAGTATAGCCGTTAATCAGGAAAAGCGTTTGAAAGATCCAGAGTCGTGGCATGGTTTTATTAATCTATCAGAGCTTGTTCTAGCGCTAATAATCAATATTTGAGTAAATGCTAACTTGTGGTTTATCTATTTTTATGTTTACTGTTTTTAATATCTTACGTTTTTAATAATTATTATTCGATAATGAAACCCATTTTGAATGTTAAATTTCCGAATATATAACATACTGAAAAAAGCATTCATCGACGTTTGATCACTGCGGAACATCGCAAGAATCCACAATCAAGTAAACCCTTCGGCCAACATGGCGCAGACAGTTTCTTTGGCGAGTCTTTATGCAGATTTAAACCGATTTGGACAAAACCAGGAGTACGAACGAGCTCTTAAAGTAGCGAATAGAAGTAAGTTATTTATCTGAGATGTTTAGTGCAGCCTACATGTTACCATTTTGCGAAATTGAAACTTAAATTTGACGTCTGTGTAAACTGAACTGTGAAAGTATGACCATATGGTTCTTTCTAGCAGGTGTTTCTAGCCATGAATGCATGATCGTTTCCAGACCACTGCCGGGGACCGAAGAATTTCATCACCAATTCTTCCATCACTTCAAAACCCAAAGGATAATCCTGTTCGTCCCCAATCATTTGCGTGGCACCTCCAGAATTCATTTTCTTGTAATCGGGCCTCGATTTACCTCTTGCTGCCATCGTTCTTGCTGCCATCGTTACCACTATTCAAACACTGGCAACACATAGACAGGGCTCCCGTTAACGGACGTATGGCCGTAAATTACGTCCAAAAATCGTAGTTGTACGGCGAAAATTAACATCAAAGGCGTACAGTGTACGTGGAGCCTGTAATTGACAGGTAAAAGCGGTTTTATCAAGGGTCACAGGCGTGGCTGGTGAGAGGAGAGTGTTAATTCATAATTTTGCATTGCAAAGATGTTGAGATTTTATTTTATTTTCAGTAGGTGATAAAATTTGTGTTACTCGGTTTTTATCCTTAGGTCCTATAGTAAAATAAAAACCTTTGTCAGAGCAAAAATACCATAATTTTCAAGATTTTGATTTCAAAACATACATATATTGAATCAATGTGCATGAATGTGCATGAAATAGGCAGGGTTTTAAAAGAGTCACTCTGTAGATACCTTAATTTTAACAGTAAACTTGGTTGAACATCAATGATAAAGACCGAGTTTATCACCTACCAGAATGTATTGGTTACGTCTTATTTCTGGTCACTGATTGGTCATTTTTTTTGATGATGCTCTGTCAAAATTATGAATAAGATAATTGGCCTAGCCGCGCATTTCACAAAATGAAAGTAAGCAGTATAATCTCGATGCCAAATTGCTTACCGTATTTACTCTATCAGTTCGGACGGGGATAAAATAATGAAATTGTTTGGTGTCCGGAAATATAACTTTCCAAAATTAACTCATATTTGCCAATGTCCGAATATTTTGAGAGGAACCGGAAATTAACATTCTACGGTAAGTATTTTTACTTGTGATGTTCGGGGCAATCTCACCTTCATAGTTTACGGTAATTACGAAAATCCGTCCATTAATTATCACTTATTGGTAATTATTCGGCTATTCTATAAACTGTCTAAAATTACGGTACTCAACTTGGGCAAACCCTAAAACCTGTGAAATCAGTACACCGAGACACACTTTACACGCGGGTAGTGGAACTGTTAGGTTCTAGTCACATGTGTAGTTAATGCTGGCTAGTGCGGACTGTGTAATAGTATACTGGGCTATATGCGATTCAATCCACAAGAGTGAACTAATAAAAAATGTGTAAACAATGAACTAATGAACAATTATGACATGTACCGGTAGTTTATTATATTAAATTAGGCCAAATAAAATTATACCTGTGTTTACTGTAACATTGCTGAAAAAAATCGGGTAGGTAGGTAGGCATTTTATTTTATTTTTTTATTTTATTTTTTGGCGAAGTTAATTTAAGGTGGCGATGAGCTTTGATGAATGGGAAAATGAGGTATTTTAAAAACTACAATAGATAACAAATGAAATTGTGTATGTGTTATTGTTTCCCAAAAGGCATGGCAACAACTGGCTCTTTTCCCAATCACTTGCAATTATTGCAAAGGGGTAAAACCGTTTAATTTTATTTTCCGCAAGTCCGGAAGAGGGTCAGTTCCAACAGCAGGACAATGAGCACATGAATCGGCCTTGATCGCGTGAAAATATATATATTTTTTTTTTTTTTTTTTTTTTTCAATTAAAAAAAAATGGAGTCGGGGGTGTTTTCAGCGGGTCGGTCGGGTTACAGTAAACTCAGGTATAATTTTATTTGGCCTTATTATATTTTGTTTGAAATGTAGCAATAAACTTTATTGAATAATGAGACAATGCAATTTTTAAACATGTTGATTATTTTATTACAAAATAAAAACATACAAAGTATTGCAGAAAATAAATAAAAGAAAAAACAGACAATTAAATTATAAAATAGTCGTGTTCTTTGTCCATTTAATTGCACCATCATGTTATTCCTCAAATCGAAGCTAAAAAATAAGGCATGCCAAGCTTAAAGTATGAAATAAAAAAATATTTAATCTCTGTACATCGCATAGCACTTTACCTGTGTGAGCGAGTCTGTATTTTTTGCTGGTAATGCCAGATAATGGAATGGCCCACTAGCTACCAAAACAACCCGTAACACCTACATTGGAATGGTTTTACCTGGTGTAAACAATTGTTTCAACACGCGCCTGACCGATTACACAGAATTTATATGGATGTTTATAAACATGGGTCAGTAATAATGTAATTGTTTCAAAATGGCACGTTAATAACAGTAAAAAATCACGATCAAAAACTTTTTATTTAATTGCATCAAACAAGTTACAATTAAATTCATTGAAGTATATTCTGCTGCTTCTGTTGGTAATTATCGGGATGCAATCAGCATGATCAGCAATTAGAAGTCGTTGATCGTAATTTTAACCTGTCATTTTCGTCGAATAGTTCATCTTTTCCCGATGTCTGAATTTATAAAACCATCAAAACTATTGAAATAAGGTTGATTTTTAATATGTCCGAACACTAGTTTTATTATTTCCTTCAATTAATTAGGTGTCCGGAATTAATGAGTGTCCGGACTCATTGAGTAAATACGGTAATTTATATTCATTAACCACAAATTTGAAACTCCTTACACAAACAGATTATACTTTTTAGGCTATTTCTTTTATATCTTTGTGTCATTTTTCTATGTATTTATCAAAGTTACAAATAGAAAAGAATTACTGATAGACGTCACAAACAATATTTAATAATCTCTAACCTTGGGGAAAGAACTCTTCGCGAATGGAGACTAAACACGGAAGTGAAATTATCACTGGCAAAAACAATCGATTGCTTTGATAATAAATTAAAGAATCTGTTACATTTATTCCTACACTTGACAGTTTTACATACCTTTCATTAATGTAACCCAATTTAAAAGCTTTCCTGGACTGATAAATTGAAAACTGTTTGCAAAATGTAATTCACTGTATAAAACTTGTGGGTGGTGTTTGGCACGCAATGGCAAATTAAGTATTTTTAGTTTGAAACTGTTTATATAATGATGTCATCAAATATTTTCTTTTATAAATATATAGATGATTATAAATATCATTTTTTTCTTTTTAACAATTAAGATGTGTTGTTTCCGAGCACCACGCAGAATCACTGACTCAAAGACTGAGTATGAATGCCATGCTCAAACACTGGAACTTCCTAAATTTTCCCCATGAACTTCCAAATTTGATATACAGGAATCTCAAACTTCCTAAATTTGAACCTTAGTGGAAGCCCTGCATAGATCTACAATTCATAATTTTGCATTGCAGATATGTTCAGATTTTATATTATTTTCAGTAGGTGATAATATGTGTGTTACTCGGGTTTTTATCCTTAGGTTCTACTCGTCGGGGGCCACTTTCCGTCACTTATGTAAACATAAACTAATTTTTCAGGCAAATCTATGTATCCTGACAATTTTTACTCTATTTTCTATTAGGTTACCTCTTCCTGGAAATTTGATACCAAAGAATTTTGTTTTATATAAATTATCGAAGTGGCACGTGACCTTTTTATAAATAGACTAAAACTGAGAAATCATTTTGTTTACAAGCCCAGTTTCCGTCATGTATTTTATCGAGTGATAGATACAACTAGGTCAAGATACAGTAAACATTTATGTATTAGAAACTTGTTTGCAAGTCTATTCAACAATTTTATTGTAAAAGTGGTATGTTTGCATTGTTCCATCAGTCACATCGATCGTGATAACAATGCGCCTGGTAACGTCAATGTCAAATGTTCAACGACGACAATTTACAGTAACTCTGTGTAAATCAAACAGGTACAGGTTGTACGAGTTGTACGATTTGCTTCTCTTTGGTTAAACTATATAATCAAGGTATATTTTAACTGCGTCCGCTGAAGAGTGATAAAAATATGACGTCATTAAAGCTTAGACGGAAACTGGCCTCTAACGAGTATAGTAAAATAAAAATCTTTGGCAGAGTAAAAAGACAATAGTTTTCAAGATTTTGATCTTAAAAGATACATATATTGAAACAATTTGCATGAATGTGCATGAAATCTGCAGGGTTTTAAAAGAATCACACTGTAGATACCTTAATCTTAACAGTAAACTTGGTTGAACATCAAGGATAAAGACCGAGTTTATCACCTACCAGAATGTATTAATATGTCTTATTTCTGGTCACTGATTGGTCAGTTCGTTTTGATGATGCTCTATCAAAATTATGAATAGTTATTTTCTGTGTCAGAGGACACGAAAAGCCTTTTTCTCCTGTTACCAACAATGTTCTATCCCATCAATTTCTGTTGGATGGTAAACAGGGAATAAACGGTCTCCAAATACATCACAAGATCAAAGCGGGATTTTCCTCCTCAAAATGAAGCTTGAGTAACAATATTTTGAAACATACAGTCTGTCTTTTCATTCAGAAAATTTCGAACAATGATTATACGCGGGTATAATTTTTCTTAAATAACACATTGTGAGAATCAGATACTGATACAAATTAACCCCTTTCAGGGTATACAAAAACGAATATGCTAACAACTCGATATATACATTGTCTTTACATAAGAGTAAAATGTTGTGTTTTGTTATTAATAATTTTAATATGTTTATTAAAATAAGCAAATTCTGACCATGTGGTTCTTTCTTGCCCTGATCGTTTTCTGACCACACCTGGGACCTAGGAATTCCGCGCATCTATCTGACATATTTTTATTTGTACAGGAATTTGTAACGGTAAATAAACATGGCTTTGTTTTGAAAGTGATTTGAGAAATAAGTATTTTGAAGCTGCAATCGACCATCATATATAGCCTATAATGTGCTGAAAATGACATAAAACATCAATCGACCAACCAACCAACCTATCTTGGGTAAGGTAGGAATATTCAGGGGAAGGGCAATTCCAGTGATCTATTGTTCTAGGAAAGTATCAATATTTGTAGTATCTATCTATCTTCCATTAATTCAAACCCCTGCTTGGGACATAGGTATGGCGCGTGTCTATATGATATAGACATGTTAGTAGAATAAAAATATGATTTTGTTAGTAAAGTTTAAAATTAAACGGTATTTGTCGGATGTCGTACCCTAACTCAGATTTGAAGTGGGTGTAGGTGTCTGTTTTCCAGTTTCAAATTTCCTTTCACATTGAAATATTTGCTTGATTTGGAGATCACCTCAAAACCTCTCTATTATGAGTGTACATGTATGATTAACGCGGACGTTCTTACCAATGTTCCAGTATTACAAGAAGCTTCAAGCGAAACGGCAGCGTTCCATTGTAAAATTGTCTGCTTGATTAATTTGGAGAAGTTTGGAGATGCACTCAACGTCATCAACAAGGACAAGACTTCACACAGGTACAAACTTAAAATGCAAATATGTGTTGTATTTCGGAACAATCTTGTTTAAGTTTTTTTAAGAAGCAGTTATGCACAGTTAAGGAGAGTGTTTTGTTCCATCATTTGAATTATTAATGGTTTAATTATAATGAAAATTATAAACAAAAAAAAAGGTATTATTGATCTGAGATTCAGATGCCTTTAAAAGTCGTTATCATGTATCGAAAGTGTATGTGTTGTTATGTTTATTATCATATTTTGAATGCCATTTATAATTTTGCATTTTTTAAGTGCTCTGCGTTTTGAGAAGGCATATTGCGAGTATCGACTAAACAGAACACAGGAGGCGCTAGCTACGCTCCGATCTGGAGACAACCTTGACAACAGATGTAAAGAACTTCTCGCACAAGTTGTAAGTATTGCTTTTGTTTTGTCAAAGGTTAGAGGACTAAAGGCAAACATGTCTATCACAGTGGGTTTGAATTCAAATATCTTTATAAATGTTCACATGCATTAAATTGAGCTGCATTCAGTTATTATTCATGAAACTGTTTTGTCTGGAAAACTCAACGACTCTGCAAGTTTTGGTTGTTTATTTATAATTATATTAATTCATTTGGTGTTCATATTGCTAGCAGGTGTACATATAATTAAATATAAGTGTACTTGGGTCACAAAACAAGAATTTATTGTGGCCTTAAATCTACAACAAAAAATGGGCTTGTAGTCAATTTTTCGAGACTAGACTATTTCATTAACAGAATTAAAATTGACTGGTCATGTAGCCTAATTTAGTACATAAAGACTTAAGTACATTTATATTTCAGTTGTACAGACAATAACTTTACAGCGATTACTACCGCTTGTATTTTATATTTCAGATGTACAGACTAGAACAGCGAATGTTACTACTTGTATTTTATATTTCAGTTGTACAGACTAGAACAGCGAATGTAACTACTTGTATTTTATATTTCAGTTGTACAGACTAGAACAGCGAATGTTACTACGTGTATTTTATATTTCAGTTGTACAGACTAGAACAGTACACTGAATGTTACTACTTGTATTTTATATTTCAGTTGTACAGACTAGAACAGTACAGCGAATGTTACTGCTTGTATTTTATATTTCAGTTGTGCAGACTAGAACAGTACAGCGAATGTTACTGCTTGTATTTTATATTTCAGTTTTACAGACTAGAACAGTACACTGAATGTTACTGCTTGTATTTTATATTTCAGTTGTACAGACTAGAGCAGTACAGCGAATGTTACTACTTGTATTTTATATTTCAACAGTACACTGAATGTTACTACTTGTATTTTATATTTCAGTTGTACAGACTAGAACAGTACAGCGAATGTTACTACTTGTATTTTATATTTCAGTTGTACAGACATTTCAGTTGTACAGACTAGAACAGTACAGCGAATGTTACTACTTGTATTTTATATTTCAGTTGTACGGACTAGAACAGTACGGCGAATGTTACTACTTGTATTTTATATTTCAGTTGAACGGACTAGAACAGTACGGCGAATGTTACTACTTGTATTTTATATTTCAGTTGTACAGACTAGAACAGTACGGCGAATGTTACTACTTGTATTTTATATTTCAGTTGTACAGACTAGAACAGTACGGCGAATGTTACTACTTGTATTTTATATTTCAGTTGTACAGACTAGAACAGTACGGCGAATGTTACTACTTGTATTTTATATTTCAGTTGTACAGACTAGAACAGTACACTGAATGTTACTACTTGTATTTTATATTTCAGTTGTACAGACTAGAACAGTACAGCGAATGTTACTACTTGTATTTTATATTTCAGTTGTACAGACTAGAACAGTACGGCGAATGTTACTACTTGTATTTTATATTTCAGTTGAACGGACTAGAACAGTACGGCGAATGTTACTACTTGTATTTTATATTTCAGTTGTACAGACTAGAACAGTACACTGAATGTTACTACTTGTATTTTGTGTGTGTGTGTGTGTAATTCTAAGGTTTATAGTCCCTCCGCCAACGAACACGTCAAGGTATACCTGACGCGATGGGCACAATAGAGTCTGGACTTTACTACTTGTATTTTATATTTCAGTTGTACATACTAGAACAGTACAGCGAATGTTACTACTTGTATTTTACATTTCAGTTGTACAGACTAGAACAGTACAGCGAATGTTACTACTTGTATTTTATATTTCAGTTGTACAGACTAGAACAGTACAGCGAATGTTACTGCTTGTATTTTATATTTCAGTTGTACAGACTAGAACAGCGAATGTTACTACTTGTATTTTATATTTCAGTTGTACATACTAAAACAGTACAGCGAATGCTACTACTTGTATTTTATATTTCAGTTGTACAGGCTAGAACAGTACAGCGAATGTTACTACTTGTATTTTATATTTCAGTTGTACGGACTAGAACAGTACAGCGAATGTTACTACTTGTATTTTATATTTCAGTTGTCCAGACTAGAACAGTACAGCGAATGTTACTACTTGTATTTTATATTTCAGTTGTACGGACTAGAACAGTACAGCGAATGTTACTACTTGTATTTTATATTTCAGTTGTCCAGACTAGAACAGTACAGCGAATGTTACTACTTGTATTTTATATTTCAGTTGTACAGACTAGAACAGTACAGCGAATGTTACTACTTGTATTTTATATTTCAGTTGTACAGACTAGAACAGTACAGCGAATGTTACTACTTGTATTTTATATTTCAGTTGTACGGACTAGAACAGTACAGCGAATGTTACTACTTGTATTTTATATTTCAGTTGTACGGACTAGAACAGTACAGCAAATGTTACTACTTGTATTTTATATTTCAGTTGTACAGACTAGAACAGTACAGCGAATGTTATGACTTATATCGAGACCTCATAAAGAACTCGCAGGTAGGTTGTTTTAATACAAGTAAAGCAACTTGGCAATAGATGGAAATCTGTCATAACAGGCATGACTTTATGAATATTGCTTTCCCCGAGAAAGACTAATCTTTTACACATTAAAATTTAATATGTATTTATAATTAACTGGGAGTAATCTATCTGTCACAGGATGAGTTTGACGAGGAGAGAGAGACCAACCTTGCAGCTGTGCTTGCCTCATTACAGATGTGGGATGGTCAGAATGTGGTAAGTATGGTTTTCTTTTCAAATAAATCTAACTGATGTGTGCGTCTAC
Organism: Cyrtodaria siliqua; assembly: GCA_037043455.1. NCBI lineage: Eukaryota > Metazoa > Mollusca > Bivalvia > Adapedonta > Hiatellidae > Cyrtodaria > Cyrtodaria siliqua. The sequence goes on from JAWPHD010002240.1 coordinate 219,162, forward strand.
TGAATTTTATATTAAAAGTTGATATGACTCAAAAGAATGGATGGTCAGATATTCGGACTGACCTGGATGTATAAGGCAGGTGAACGTCCGGCATAAAATTATGACTAGGAGCCTTGAGTGAATGGTTGGCAAACAATAAAACTGACACAGGGATCGAATTTAGCACTCGCAAACTTGCAAAGTGCAAGTTGTTTTTGATAAAATACAAGTTGAAATATTCAGCACTCGCAAAAATTGTGAGTATATTTTTTCTATACAAATGAAGCATAATTGATAGGTTACTGAAATAACAAAAGGAGTTAGTTGTTATCTTTTACAGCACAGTCTAATATAAGTAGTGTATGCTTATCAATGTCTTTGTCCGAAAGAAGAATGAAAAATGCCAGTAAAATTAGCTTTTGCAAGTTGAACATATAATTGTTTGCACTCGCAAAATATGGCTGGTGGTAAAAGATTTTACCCTTGACACACTAAGTCAATCGTATTTCAATAAGGTGTCAATATAGTTTTATTATATTATAGAGAAACTGGTTTAACACTGTGTTTGAAGATTCCTTGGAGTCTAAATTATTGCAAACTGACACATGTACATTTTTCCTGTGATAATGTGAAAAGTTGTATGTGTTGCTGCGTGTTATAAATGTCCAATGACTATGTTTGTTTCCAGGAGGACCCGGGTTTACGTGAGAGTTCGTATGAGTTGTGTTACAACCACAGCTGCTATCTGATTGGTAAGGGCGACTTGAAGGGTGCAGAGGAGAAGTTACGACAAGCGGAGGGTAAGTACCAGGGGTCTCGCGATTAGACGAAGTCGCTTTAAACTTCGCTCTGTTTTGGCCGTCTTCGCTTTTTTATCAATGTGGGTCGAAATTTGAGTCACCGTCATTTTCGGGTCAATTTCGGTGATTTCAAATGTGATTAACCTCATAATTAACAAAACCCTCTAAAATACACAATCAGCGCGTGCCTTATTGAATCCCGTTACCATTAAATAACAAACCCACTCTTATCTAATCAAGGCAATATCCTAATTATCGATCATTATCGACTTGCTTGAGGCGAGATGTAAATATAACAGCCATGTTTGCTTGTTAGGCGATCACGTGATTAGATCTATTTAAGTAAACCAATCAAAGCCATCGTATTTTTCCGTTTGGTGAATAATTAAATTATGATTGAAAACAAGGTACTTTGAAAATGATTTTATGTTTTATTGACGACTAATTATGAAATAAAGAAATGTGTTTGGTATAAAGCGAGTTTGTTTGTGATTGTTTTATTGACGAGAGAAATCAATGGAAATGTATTGTATCTACGATTAGTCATAGACATCAATGCCATATCAATGTCTATGGATTAGTTAATGATTTTGTTTTTTGTTACTCAACGCGGATATGAATGAAAACTAAGTTTGGGGTAATTATCGAATAATTAGTATTTTTCAATAAAAATGAAACAAAGACCAGAATAATATTGCATTCGATCAACATGTCTCTGTCAAGTTGGTTAGGGTTGAAAATGCATCTAAATCTCACTCCGGTCAAAGACGTAAAGCTGATGAAAGTCTGCCTGGGGAAAAAACGGTAAAAAAAATTAGAAAGATTTACGATTCAGTTGGTATGTTCAAGATGAAAAGGGTTTTTGGCACTGTTCACATTGAAGTTTGTATGGCCGTGGGAAAATAATAATAACAAAATAAAGATGATAATAATAATAATAATACATGTTTTATTAGTATTATGCATTATATTAGTTATTATAACAGTAATAATCCCAATACAAATAATTAATAAAATAACATGCAATTGGTTAACAGTTGGTTAACTCGATATTTAATCATCCGTCTCATATCGACCAACCTCAATGCTCCCTGTTTTGAAAAACTTCTCCCTGTTTTGACTGGAGGGAGAAGTCACTTCTCCCTGTTGGAGTCTGGCTTGACCCCTAAAGTACTGAATTCAGAAATTAATTTCAAATGTACAAGTTCCGTGAATGTTTGAAGAAAATCTCTACCTTCACAGTATTAAAATTCAAATGGAAGGGTTTCACTCTACTTACTATATAAAATTCTTGACAACGTGATTTCCTTCACACACTGTGCGTAGAGACTTGTAACTTTTTTTCTTTCACCCACAGTGCTTAGTCATGGCTTACACAGTGATTTTCTTCTTGCACTGCATAGAGTCAAAGGTTACACAAATGTTTTTCTTCAGTCACAGTGCAAACTCATAATAAACAGTAATTAACAAAGTGTTTTTCATGACAAGCTGTGTTAAGTCATAGAAACAAAGTGTTTTTCATGCCTATAGTTATTATATAGACCACATACATGCACTGTGCCTATAGTCATTATATAGACCACATACATGCACTGTGCCTATAGTTATTATATAGACCACATACATGCACTGTGCCTATAGTCATTATATAGACCACATACATGCACTGTGCCTATAGTCATTATATAGACCACATACATGCACTGTGCCTATAGTTATTATATAGACCACATACATGCACTGTGCCTATAGTCATTATATAGACCACATACATGCACTGTGCCTATAGTTATTATATAGACCACATACATGCACTGTGCCTATAGTTATTATATAGACCACATACATGCACTGTGCCTATAGTCATTATATAGACCACATACATGCACTGTGCCTATAGTCATTATATAGACCACATACATGCACTGTGCCTATAGTTATTATATAGACCACATACATGCACTGTGCCTATAGTCATTATATAGACCACATACATGCACTGTGCCTATAGTCATTATATAGACCACATACATGCACTGTGCCTATAGTTATTATATAGACCACATACATGCACTGTGCCTATAGTCATTATATAGACCACATACATGCACTGTGCCTATAGTCATTATATAGACCACATACATGCACTGTGCCTATAGTCATTATATAGACCACATACATGCACTGTGCCTATAGTCATTATATAGACCACATACATGCACTGTGCCTATAGTCATTATATAGACCACATACATGCACTGTGCCTATAGTCATTATATAGACCACATACATGCACTGTGCCTATAGTCATTATATAGACCACATACATGCACTGTGCCTATAGTCATTATATAGACCACATACATGCACTGTGCCTATAGTCATTATATAGACCACATACATGCACTGTGCCTATAGTCATTATATATAGACCACATACATGCACTGTGCCTATAGTCATTATATATAGACCACATACATGCACTGTGCCTATAGTCATTATATATGGACCACATACAAACATTATTATGAATTTTCATTTCAGCTTTGTGTAAGGAAAGTTTCGCTGATGACCCAGATATGACAGAGGAAGATGTTGAGGAAGAATTGGCGATCATCCGTGTGCAGCTGGCGTACCTTCTCCAGAGGTGCGGCAAAAACAACGAGGCCATGGTTATGTACAACCGAGTGCAGAAACACAAGTATGAGAAGTTTATTTGTTTCAAATTCTCCTTTTTTTTCTCTCCGACACCATGTGGCTTAGTGGTAGGGAGTCTGCCTCGCATGTGCCAGGTTGTGGGTTCAATTCCAAATGGGGTCACACCAAAGACTTCATAAAATCACTAGTAGTTCCCATGCTAGACTTCCTGATCCTCACCGGCTATCCATGAACAATTCTTAAATTCTTTGTTTATACTGCAAGCTCAGAGGTTTTAAGATTGCTATGTAAACCTCGGACGATTTCTACGCATATTGATGTCATTTCTGTAAAACAGTTAGATGGGTTTTTTTAAACATTGAAAAGCCAAAAAACTAAGTTAAATCAGTAAGTCATGAGAATATAATTATATTATTTTCAGTGTATCGAACAACAGTGTATATGATTCATAAAAAAAGTATTATCAGCAGAATTATATTGTTGCAAGATCAACACCAGGTGGCTGCAACTTGAAAAAAATAAATAATAATAATTCACAGGCCTATGACCCTGAGTAAAAGTGATCAGTAAAACACCTGATTACGTGTAAAACCCAGCTGGAGATATTTTGTTTCTTAAGTTTATTGTCTGATTGAAAGACTTTCTCTATTTCTTGTGGTACCTCTGTTTCTCTCTCCAGCACTCTAAGAACGGTTCTAAATATAAACATAATTTATTGTACTGAAACCACAATTTAATTATTTTAGTCTCAACTTAGGTAGGACTGTTTTATGTTGTCATAAAATCTAGCCTGCACATTAAGGCAAGTCTCGAGTATAAGCCCCAGTATACATGTGCTTCAATACTGTTCTGCAATACAATTTTAATCCATTGTGATGTGGGAGGCTCAGGGTCTGATTTCCAACATCCAAACATTACAAACTGTGATGTACTTTACCCCCAACCCCCACCCCCACACCACTTTTCATAAAAATTCTAAATTAAATTTATCTGTTTTTGACCCATTTTCTCTCTTCCTTGTAAACGTCTCTACCACATTTTGCATAGCAGCAGTATAATGTTGTCATATTCATACAACAGATATATTGATGTATAGAATAAACAATTTGAACTTCTCAAGTTTATTAAAAACAAACACCTAAACTTTGTGTATTTGTTTTACAGACCCTCGGATATTGGGCTGGTGGCCGTCCTTTCGAACAATGTGGTGGCAGTCAACAAGGTAGGCAGTTTAATTCAATATTGCATGCAGTACAGGAAGATGCATGCACACTTAACACTAAATAACATGGTTGTTGAGCTGTAAAAGCCATCTGTAACTTTTATGGAGGAAATTGTATTCTTACTAAAATTACAGATTGACAGCGAAAACCACAATTCCATAACAAAGTTATGGATAAACGACAACCGGATTTAAGTTCTTAAAATTGGGATATAAGTCACATCTGCATTCAAGTAGAATTCCCAATGTATGTCTTTAATGATTCTAAAAATTGACCGTCATATATAGCCTAAAATGCACTGAAAATGACGTAAAACTCCATTCAACAACCAAACAAACATGCTTGCTAGTAGGTGTTAAAATTTTACTCTAAGTTGATAACATTACAAACCTCAGGCCACCATTAAAAAATTGTTTGTTTGCAGTTTCCGACCCATGGCTTTTAGGGGTGGGTCGGTAGGTAGGGATATTTTTTTTTTTTTTAAAACATTTTATTGTTAACGCATGCCCATCGACGGCATGCAAATATTGTGCTTCACTAGTATTATCCATAGTCTTTTTTTAAAAAGGGTTTAGTTAAATATTAACAGAACATGCAAGAAAAAAGAAACAAAAAAACTTGGAAAAAAAAAATTAAAAAAAAAAATTTAAAAAAAAAAAAAAAATTTAAAAAAATTGTTTGGGTCGGCGGATTTGCCGTGGGTCGGTCGCAAACTGCAAACAAACAATATTTTAATTTAGGCCTCAGATGACCTGGATCGTATCCTTCATTTCTGATGGGACCTTATTGTCCTGTCTGTATTCCCTTGATGACCAGACTTTGTGATGAACTATACATGTACGTTCTCAAGTCTACAGACTGGCTCACATCCTACTTATTTCAGTTTCATCCCCACAGATGTTGCAAGTCCCGCTCTAACATATTTTAATCAACGTCTCGTCATTTGTAGGACCAGAATGTGTTCGACTCTAAAAAGAAGATGAAGAATGCCACGGCAACCAACCTGAAACACAAGCTGTCGTCATGCCAACGTCAGGACATTGAGATTAACCAGTGTCTGCTGCACATGTATTCCAACCAGGTATGAGACAAGGACTCTGTATTTGTAAAGTGGTCATTTCCGATGCATCCTCGGAGTATATAATCTAGTACATTCGCATGGAGTCGTGTCAACTCTCTTAAAATAGGAAAATACTTTTCAAGTTGAGTTGTGAACTTTTCAATTGAAATGTTCTTGGCAGCGTTTATATTCAGCTACTGATTCTTCTTCTATCCCCAGACTGATCAGTGTCACCAGCTGGCTGCCAGACTGAAGGAGCAATACCCAGATATCGACACACCCGTGTTGATAGAGGCCGCACAGTATATGAGGGAGAAACAAACACCAAAAGCTATCCAAGTATTGGAGGTAAGTACCCGAATATTGACACCTCCATGTTGATAGATTGTTTGTATGGTGTTTTACGTCATTTTCAACACAGGTAAGGTAATATATGACGGTCAATTTTATTTTTTTTTGGATAGAGGCTACACAGTATATGAGGGAGAAACAAACACCAAAGGCTGTCAGTCTTGGAGGCAAGCTGCTCATTCTTCTTTTGCTTGTTTAAGTAAAATACAAGTCCTGCATACACACAATTCAGATCATGACTTATAATAGGAAGAATATTTTCTACACCTAATGAGGCCAGATAACCACTGAAATTAGGTACTCTAGCCCTTATGAACGATTGACTACAGTCAGTAGTTAACTGAGGTATATTTTCTACACCCAATGAGGCCAGATAACCACTGAAATTAGGTACTCTAGCCCAAACCCTTAGAAACGATTGACTACAGTCAGTAGTTAACTGAGGTATATTTTCTACACCTAATGAGGCCAGATAACCACTGAAATTAGGTACTCTAGCCCTAACCCTTATGAACGATTGACTACAGTCAGTAGTTAACTGAGGTATATTTTCTACACCTAATGAGGCCAGATAACCACTGAAATTAGGTACTCTAGCCCTATTACACTTATGAACGATTGACTACAGTCAGTAGTTAATTGAGGTATATTTTCTACACCAGATGAGGCTAGATAACCACTGAAACTAGGTACTCTAGCCCTAACCCTTATGAACGATTGACTACAGTCAGTAGTTAACTGAGGTATATTTTCTACACCCAATGAGGCCAGATAACCACTGAAATTAGGTACTCTAGCCCTAACCCTTATGAACGATTGACTACAGTCAGTAGTTAACTGAGGTATATTTTCTACACTCAATGAGGCCAGATAACCACTGAAATTAGGTACTCTAGCCCTAACCCTTATGAACGATTGACTACAGTCAGTAGTTAACTGAGGTATATTTTCTACACCCAATGAGGCCAGATAACCACTGAAATTAGGTACTCTAGCCCAAACCCTTATGAACGATTGACTACAGTCAGTAGTTAACTGAGGTATATTTTCAACACCCAATGAGGCCAGATAACCACTGAAATTAGGTACTCTAGCCCTAATCCTTATGAAAGATTGACTACAGTCAGTAGTTAACTGAGGTATATTTTCTACACGTAATGAGGCCAGATAACCACTGAAATTAGGTACTCTAACCCTTATGAACGATTGACTACAGTCAGTAGTTAACTGAGGTGAGATACTTCAGCCCTAATATCCCTAATTGGACGGGAACTCACTGCAGTTGTTAACTATCCCCACTAGGTGTAGCTAATTGTAATCACCATGTCTTGTGTAAAATATATTTCTCAAAACTAATTTAAGGACCATGTTTTCATTACTGTCATTTTTAAAAGTGCCATTATTGAAGAATTTGCCGTCTTTTTGCAAGTTTAAGTTCAATTTTATTCTTTAAAAATCGCTACTTGACCACAAAGTATTAACTTTTGATATGGATACAGTGTTTTTTTTATGCCTGATATGGGGCCGTTATTCGGCCCCTTCACAATGCCAAAAAATATACTTTTTTCACAATTATATCCAAAAAATTCACAATCTGAAAAAAAAAAAAAAAAAAATTAAAAAATAAGAAAAAAAGTAAGGATACTAGTCTTATTATAAGCTGGTGTCCAAACTAGTCTGTATTTACCAAAAACAAAACTTAAAACCAAGGGATATTAAACTGTGAAAATAAAAGTGAAAAAAGTTTCTTTTTCTTTTGTTATAATATTTCACAATTTTCACAATTTCTAGAAAAATGACGCTATTTTTCACAATGGCTGCATTCACAAAACACATTAAAAAAAACACTGGGATAGGAAATGCAGAAATTAAAGCTTCGGGAATTATTATTGTTCTTTTTGTGTGATCTTTACATTAATTTGAGAAGTATATAATAAATCACCTAGTTTACCTAAGAGGAGACTGTCTGCAATATTTCACAAATACTTACCTGTAGGAGTATGCCAAGTCACAGTCGTCGTCCCAGAACATCACAGTGTGGTTGGCCATTGCCCAGCTGCATCTACATACAGGAGGTGTGTACCAGGCCTGTGATGCCCTTAAACAGCTCGGAGATCTACAGTACAAGCCTGGCATGGTAAGATTTGTTTTACATAATTACTTTTCAATTTGTGATAACTTTACTTTCAAAGAACCTATTACATTTTGAAAAAAGATTGCTATTATTATGATGTTTGCATATTGTAGTAGTTTCAGGTTAACATTTCGTCCCTGGCAGAAAGTGTAAAATAGTCGTATTTTCCAAAATAATATTAGAACACACCAACCCATGTGATTTCCATTTTAGAAATGTTTCTATGAGAAGTTTCTAAGATGTTAATGGTTTTCTATTCTGTATTCATCGAAGATGATGCGTCTCAAATCCTAATTCTAGTATAGAATCTTAATTAAATCTCCTCTAAAGAACCCTGACCCAATATACTGTATAACAAAAGTGATATACTTATTCACATGCAGGTATCGGCCCTGGTGACCCTGTACATGAGCCAGGAGGACACAGAGTCAGCTATGGAGGTGCTCTCAAAGGCCGTAAATTGGACTAGAAAAAATGAGGTACACATTGACATTTTGTACACGTTTGAATGGCATATTTTATGCCACATGTATACTGCCGTATTGATTTATAAAGCTTTGCAAATAATTACTGTCAGATATCAAAATTATTAAATATTTCAAAAATTATTTTGGCATATTACTAAATTTGAATATAATATATTATGAAAGAGCCGTGAAAAACTAGAACTTAAAAATTAAAAAAAATATGAGTTTTTCTAATATTGCTTTAATATGAAATGTAACTTTCTGTAGACTTGAAATACTTTCAAAAAAGAATGAATAGTGTTTTAAGGCACGTCGACAAATAAATAGGTCATATTGGTCACAAAAACAGATCAAAGATGAAGAAATAAAGTAGTAACGAAAAATTGATGTAAATGTATAAACTATTTAAGAAACTTTGAAAATGTAAAAAAAAAAAGCTAGATGCAATACTACACACGTTATGAATGGCCTAAACTGGTATTTAACCATTTATCCAAGACAATTAATCCTGTTCCAACCAGTATTCTAACCAGTATACCAGTATATATATAACCAGTATATATTTTCCTTCCAGCCAAAGTCTGCGGCTCTACAGACCATGATGAGAGTAAACACAAACTTCCAGCTGAAGCACGGCAATCCAGACCAGGCTGTCCATCTCCTGGAGGAACTTAGAAAGTAAGTAGTAAATAATAAACATAGCTTATGTGTGTACAGAGATGTAGAAAGTAAACTTTACACTTAACTCATGTGTATATACAGAAATGGTGGGCACACAGTGGTAATTTATAACCAGTTAGGTCGACTGGCCAACCTTATGCAATCATACATTGTTTCAATAAGATTGTATTGAGTATCATATTCAGTGTTTCATTTTCGAGGTAATGCAATTTGTGAACTGCTAGAGATTCATGGATATTGGGAAGTCGGTTGTCTATCTATCATCATATACTAGACAGTGTTGTGTCCAGTTAAACCATTAGGTGTGAAAGGGAAATATGTGTTAAAAGACATTTTTATGTCCAGTGACATCATTATGTCCAGGATAGCCATTAGGTATGAAGGGGTAATATGTGTTACAAGACATTGTTATGTCCAGTGACATCATTATGTCCAGTATAGCCATTAGGTGTGAAAGGGAAATAAGTGTAACAAGACATTGTTATGTCCAGTGACATCATTATGTCCAGTAGTCATTAGGTGTGAAAGGGAAATAAGTGTAACAAGACATTGTTATGTCCAGTGACATCATTATGTCCAGTATAGCCATTAGGTGTGAAAGGGAAATAAGTGTAACAAGACACTGTTATGTCCAGTATAGCCATTAGGTGTGAAAGGGTAATACGTGTTACAAGACATTGTATTGTCCAGTGACATCATTATGTCCAGTATAGCCATTAGGTGTGAAAGGGAAATAAGTGTAACAAGACATTGTTATGTCCAGTATAGCCATTAGGTGTGAAAGGGAAATAAGTGTAACAAGACATTGTTATGTCCAGTATAGCCATTAGGTGTGAAAGGGAAACAAGACATTGTTATGTCCAGTATAGCCGTTACTTGTGAAAGGAAAATAAGTGTTACAAGACATTGTTGTGTCCAGTATAGCCATTAGGTGTGAAAGGGAAATAAGTGTAACAAGACATTGTTATGTCCAGTGACATCATTATGTCCAGTATAGTCATTAGGTGTGAAAGGGAAATAAGTGTAACAAGACATTGTTATGTCCAGTGACATCATTATGTCCAGTATAGCCATTAGGTGTGAAAGGGAAATAAGTGTAACAAGACATTGTTATGTCCAGTATAGCCATTAGGTGTGAAAGATTAATACGTGTTACAAGACATTGTTATGTCCAGTGACATCATTATGTCCAGTATAGCCATTAGGTGTGAAAGGGAAATAAGTGTAACAAGACATTGTTATGTCCAGTATAGCCATTAGGTGTGAAAGGGAAATAAGTGTAACAAGACATTGTTATGTCCAGTATAGCCATTAGGTGTGAAAGGGAAACAAGACCTTGTTATGTCCAGTATAGCCGTTACTTGTGAAAGGAAAATAAGTGTTACAAGACATTGTTGTGTCCAGTATAGCCATTAGGTGTGAAAGGGAAATAAGTGTAACAAGACATTGTTATGTCCAGTGACATCATTATGTCCAGTATAGCCATTAGGTGTGAAAGGGAAATAAGTGTAACAAGACATTGTTATGTCCAGTGACATGTTATGTCTAGTATAGCCAATAGGTGTGAAAGGGAAATAAGTTTTAACAAGCCATTGTTATGTCCAGTGACATTGTTATGTCCAGTATAGCAATTAGGTGGGAAAGGGAAATAAGTGCAACAAGACATTGTTATGTCCAGTATAGCAATTAGGTGTGAAAGGGAAATAAGTGTTACAAGACATTGTTATGTCCAGTATAGCCAGTAGGTGTGAAAGGGAAAAAGGTGTAACAAGACATTGTTATGTCCAGTGATATCGTTAATTCCAGTATAGCCATTAGGTGTGAAAGGGTAATAAGTGTAACAAGACATTGTTATATCCAGTGACATCACACTCCCCGTGTGGTTGCCGGGGTAGAATACAACCACTGCAAACACACCGTCTCATGCAGAGGGGTAGGACCCCCCCCCCCTCCCCCGTCTCACTCAATCACTACGAGCAGTGGCAGAAAAACAATAAACGTTGCTCCAGCGTAAATGGAGTGTCTACAATAGAATTTGCAGCAACTCTGCAGCTCAGGGTGAGAAGGTCCTAGGCCCAATCTCCATATTTTATCCCGATGTACATGGAGGATGAGCCTGGCATGTTCATGCCTGTTAGGCGCCATATAACCTTTCATGTGTTGGTGCGCCTTAAAACCCAATTCAGTCAGTCAGTCCAGTGACATCTAGCCATTAGGTGTGAAAGGGAAATAAGTGTAACAAGACATTGTTATGTCCAGTATAGCAATTAGGTGTGAAAGGGAAATAAGTGTAACAAGACATTGTTATGTCCAGTGACATTGTTATGTCCAGTAGAGCAATTAGGTGTGAAAGGGAAATAAATGTTACAAGACATTGTTATGTCCAGTATAGCCATTAGGTATGTAAGGGAAATAAGTGTTACAAGACATTGTTATGTCCAGTATAGTCATTAGGGGTGAAAGGGAAATAAGTGTTACAAGACATTGTTATGTCCAGTGACATTGTTATGTCCAGTATAGCAATTAGGTGTGAAAGGGAAATAAGTGTTACAATACATTGTTATGTCCAGTGACATTGTTATGTCCAGTATAGCAATTAGGTGTGAAAGGGAAATAAGTGTTACAAGACATTGTTATGTCCAGTGACATTGTTATGTCCAGTATAGCAATTAGGTGTGAAAGGGAAATAAGTGTTACAAGACATTGTTATGTCCAGTATAGCCATTAGGGGTGAAAAGGAAATAAGTGTTACAAGACATAGTTATGTCCAGTGACATTGTTATGTCCAGTATAGCAATTAGGTGTGAAAGGGAAATAAGTGTTACAATACATTGTTATGTCCAGTGACATTGTTATGTCCAGTATAGCAATAAGGTGTGAAAGGGAAATAAGTGTTACAAGACATTGTTATGTCCAGAATTGCCATTAGGTGTGTAAGGGAAATAAGTGTTACAAGACATTGTTATGTCCAGAATTGCCATTAGGTGTGAAAGGGAAATAAGTGTTACAAGACATTGTTATGTCCAGTATAGCCATTAGGTGTGAAAGGGAAATAAGTGTTACAAGACATTGTTATGTCCAGTATAGCCATTAGGGGTGAAAGGGTAATAAGTGTTACAAGACATTGTTATGTCCAGTATAGCCATTAGGTGTGAAAGGGAAATAAGTGTTACAAGACATTGTTATGTCCAGTATAGCCATTAGGTGTGAAAGGGAAATAAGTGTTACAAGACATTGTTATGTCCAGTATAGCCATTAGGGGTGAAAGGGTAATAAGTGTTACAAGACATTGTTATGTCCAGTATAGCCATTAGGTGTGTAAAGGAAATAAGAGTTACAAGACATCGTTATGTCCTGTATAGCCATTAGGGGTGAAAGGGAAATAAGTGTTACAAGACATTGTTATGTCCAGTATAGTCATTAGGTGTGAAAGGGAAATAAGTGTTCAGAGCTGTTAAACAACAATTCATCTTAATACAACTTGTGTAAAAAAAGAGCTAACATGCCAACCAAACAATGGTTACAAAAAGAAAGACTGCTCTCAAAATAACTATTATAGTTAAAACCATTTTCTCCATCTCTTTACAGGAACAACCCAAAAGATCCAAAGGTATTGGCGCAACTGATTTCTGCCTACTCTAAAGTTGATCCAGCAAAGGCCGAGAAGATCAGTCGAGACCTGCCGTCGGTGGATGATATTGCCCAGTCAGTGGATGTAGATGCCCTGGAAGCCTCATTTAGTTCTCTGGGACCCAAGTATATGAAGAAATTACAGAAGACTGAACCTTCACCTGGACCGTAAGTTGACTTTTATGTACTGCAAATAAGCTTGACTCTTTTTGACTAGATTTCTATTTGATAGTAAGATCAGAGGGATCCAGGATTCCTGTAGCCTTTGCATCCTCTCCACTACTGTGGGAGTAGTTCTGAATAGCCTAAATAATGTGCTGATTTGTCGTTAAACAAAAATCCTGTTTCCTATTGCAGATAGGCTTGTCTCAGTCAGATTCGGTTTCATGCAAGTTATATGTCCTAGTGGCCTCTCAATAAACCGTGCTATACGTTATTTAAGGCTGTTCTATACTCATGATGAATACTTGCTTACTTCAAGAGTGTTTTTTAAACAGCCCTTTTAAATTTTTGGATCAGTATTCAGAGACAGAAAAACTTCATTTTCTTTTTTTTTTTACCTATAAAAATAATTACATTATCTGTGCATGTATTCAGTTGCTTGTACATTAAGGTTGTTTTTGGTACAATTTTGATTGATTGATTCTTTGTTACAGATCTGGTGATTCTGCATCCCTCATATTGAAAAAGAAGAAAAAGAAGAAGAAGAGTAAGTCAATGTTTACATGCTTATTTATTCATTGGAATGTGTCTAATATATGACTAAATATTGCTTTCCGTTTGTAAACCAGTCTGTTGTGAAGGGATCTATACCACACTTTTATTATAGAATAATAGCATCCTTGTACTGTTTAGACATTTCATGTCAATGTTTAGCTCTACTTGCAAAGGCCAGGCAAGTTTGTGTGTTTTGTCCATTGCCTGTCCTTCGTTCATTAGCATTTTCACAAAAAAGTAATGGTGCACTTCTAAGATGTGTTTCCTTTTGCTGCCGCAAGCCAGCCAAGATGGCAACAGAACAGAACAAAATAAACGACATTTTTACCTACTTCTCCTTCGAATTTAAATACTACTCATTCTGTTGTTTTATGTGCATATTCCTTTGGTTGGACTCTATCAAGTTTGTGTTCAAGATGGTCGTTAAATCACTCAAGGTGATGCAAGAGTTGTATTGGGGAATGTAAAAGCATAACTTAATATATTCACCTCTTTTATAAAATTCAACATTAGCCATAATTTTTTAAGCTGTGAACTTTTAGATCTGTGTTTTACGTTGCCGCCAGGCAAACAAGATGGCGAGCATTATTAACTATTTCAAACCACAGCTCTTCATACAGTAGTAATAAAATGTTGCGTGAATGTTTTTAGCTCACCTGAGCCGAAGGCTCAAAGGTGAGCTATTGGGATCACTCTTCGTCCGTCGTCCGTCGTCCGTCCGTCGTCCGTCGTCCGTCGTCGTCCGTCGTCGTTAACATTTGCTTCAAACGACTTCTCCTCAGAAACCGAAAGGCCAATTTTGACCAAACTTCACGTGGATGATCCTTAGATGAATGCTTTTTAGATTTGTTAAAATTAGGTCAGCGCGACATCCAAGATGGCCGCCATTACCATATATGGTTGAAACCTTAAAAAATCTTTTTCTCAAGAACCGCTGGACAGATTTCAACAGTTTTTCTTTTAAAATGATTGCCTACATCTAGACTATCAAGTTTGTTCAAATGAAGTCCCCGGGGTAAAAAATGGCCGTGCCCCGGGGGTCCAAAGTTTGTATATTGAGATTTTGCATGTTTTTCATATAGACATATAGGAAAAAACTTTTAAAAATCTTCTTCTCTGAAACCACAAGGCACAGAGGTCTCATGTATTACATGTAGCATCAGCTTATGGTTCTCTACTAAGTTTGTTCAAATGGTGACCCTGGGGTAAAATTTGTCCCCGCCCCGGGTGTCACAGTTTTACATAGATTTATACAGGATTTTTTTTTAAAAATCTTCTTCTCGGAAACTGCAAGAGCCAGAGGTTTGATATTTTGCATTTACTATAAGCTTATGGTCCTTTACCAAGTTTGTTTAAATGGTGACCCTAGGGTCACATTTGGCCCCTCCCCAAGGGTCACATATTTTACATAGACATGTATAGGGAAAAACTTAAAAAATCTTCTTCTCTGAAACTGCAAAAGCCAGAGGTTTAATATTTTGCATTTGCTATCAGCTTATGGTTCTCTACCAAGTTTGTTCAAATGGTGACCCAGGGGTCACATTTGGCCCCGCCCGGGGGTCACAGTTTTACATAGGCTTGTATAGGGAAAAACTGAAATAAATCTTCTTCTCTGGAACCACATGGCACGGAGCTCTCATATATTACATATAGCATCAGCTTATGGTCCTCTACTTAGTTTGTTCAAATGGTGACCCTGGGGTCAAATTTGTCCCCGCCCCGGGGGTCACAGTTTTACATAGACTTATATAGGATTTTCTTTTCAAAAATCTTCTTCTCGGAAACTGCAAGAGCCAGAGGTTTGATACTTTGCATTTACTATAAGCTTATGGTCCTTTACAAAGTTTGTTCAAATGGTGACCCTGGGGTCACATTTGGCCCCGCCCCAAGGGTCACATGTTTTACATAGACATGTATAGGGAAAAACTGAAAAAAATCTTCTTCTCTGAAACTGCCAGAGCCAGACGTTTAATATTTTGCTTTTGCTATAAGCTCATGGTCCTCTACCAATTTTGTTCAAATGGTGACCCTGGTGTCAAACTTGGCTGCGCCCCGGGGTCACAGTTTTACATAGACTTATATAGGAAACACATTAAAGTCTTCTTCTCTGGAACTACAAGAGCCAGAGGTTTAATATTTTGCATTTACTATACTCTTATGGTCCTTTACCAAGTTTGTTCAAATGGTGACCCTGGGTGCACATTTGGCCCCGCCCCAGGGATCACGTTTTACATAGACTTGTATAGGGAAAAACTTAAAAAATCTTCTTCTCTAAAACCACAAAGCACACAGATCTCATATATTACATGTAGCCCTGGGGTCACATTTGGCTCTGCCCAAGGTGTTACTCTCTAGCACCTTCATTTTGTATTTGATCTTTACCAAACTTTGTCAGTGTCTTAAACTGTCTATATCAATGTTGTTATACACAACAGAGCCAACATTTCTTGAACAATCTTGAACAATCTTAACCAAACTTGCACAGATTGTATATGACCATAAGATTTCGAAGAAGTTCGATAATGTGCCAGTACTCAGGTGATCGCTTTAGGGCCATCTTGGCCCTGGCCCTCTTGTATTGGTTCAAATTAACTCAGGTGAGCGATTTAGGGCCATCATGGCCCTCTTGTTTTGATTGACATTACTGTGTTTTTCCTCAACGTCAAATATCCAATGTGGTCGCAATGGTAACCTGAATTTTACATAGTTCTAAACATAAAGACATTGACATGACTATACTGAAATATAGTATATATTCTTCATGGAAACTTAATTTTGGCTATAACTTTCTCATTTCTGGATATTTCTTCATCAAAACTTCAATATATACTCATCATGACAACACGGGCATGACCATACTAAAATATAAAGGGCAGGGTCACACTGAAGGTCATTATATGTGTTAAATACTCATTTTTTCCCCTTAACGTTGGCTATAACTTATTTCCTGATATTTCTTCAACAAACTTTCAATATATACTTATCATGACAACATCAACATGGCCATACTAAAATATAAAGGTCAAGTCACACTGAAAGTCATTATATGAGTTAAATACTCATTTTTTTCTTCACACAAACTTAGTCAGGCCAGTTTGTCAAGGTCATTTATCTGGGTCCAAAAAAAATTAAACTGTTAAGAGCATATTCCCCCTTAAATCACCCCCCACTACTCCTTAATTAACCCCCTATTTTTTTATCTGTCTGCCCTATCCCTTAAAAACACCAATAAATCTCCAAAATGCATAATACCTGTCTATAAATAGCTCCTTGTAGGCTATACTTCTTAAAAATCCTTTCATTGACTGGTGAAATATACTTAAAATTGTATCTAAATAAATCATGATCCGTAAAAATATTGGTCACCTGAAGGGTAACTCACACCCACACCCACCCCATAACATTCAAATTTAATTTTCCCTATCCCTTAAAAATAATTTCTGTGAAAGACCCTATATACTGACATAGAGTTGATTTAAAATAACCTCCTGCAGTATTATTATTTTCCCTTTGAACTAGAATTCAAACTTTTATTTTCAGCCAAGCTTCCTAAGAATTATAATCCCGATGTTACACCAGATGTAGAACGTTGGTTACCAAGACGTGAACGCTCTTACTACAGGGGTAAGAGGAAGGACAAGAAGAAAGATATAGGTATGACCTAGATTTATGCAGACCTAGTTAAAAGTTGACCTAGATTTATGCAGACCTAGTTTACTGGCACAAGAAAGTATGTTCAAGAAATTTTACAGGTTGCTAGTTGGTCTTTAAGGATATCTAACTTCACCCACCATCTTTGTTAACATAGACTTGAGAACAACGTGTGATTATTACCTCACCACACCTATTGATTGCATCATAATAAAACCTCCCAGAAACTTATAGGTGCTGTTGAGTTGATTTAAAATGTGAATTTTCTGTTCCTGCAAAAACAAACATGGTTGTCAAAGCTGAAAATAGGAGATGGGGGAAAAGCTTAGTTGTGCCTCACTCAATTTCAGATGTCTACTTGGCTGTAATTTTTTGTAGGAACTTCTTCTAACAACATCAACACGCCCTACCAAAATTCTTTCTGCTCAGCCATGCACCCAAGCTATCTTTTCAAAAAATTCCGTATTAGGGAACTCTTTCATTAATTTGACACAGTTTAAAGTGTTTTCCTCTAACAAAAAATCGTAGGCACCTGCTTGACCCAATAAGTATAACGAAAATGTCATCCAGACCATAGAGAGTAATTTGTATAAGCTGTGTATCTCATTTCATAGTCGATGTAGAATAACGCTTGTACATATTTCATAGATACTTGTAACGAGACACATATTTACCAGTGCCAGGAGGCGTGAGAGGTATTGCACTTCACATTACCCCTCATGGGCAGACTCAATAAAACTGAGTCTGCTACTTTTATCTCTTGTTTGTGTTTGTTGCTTCCAAAGGATCCACTTTTCAGTATTTACTATTAGTGTTAGGAGGTCATGCTTGCCTACTGACATGGACAGTTTTAACACCACTCTCAGCTTTATCTGAAGAGACGTCATCGTAAGTCACTGGTCCCAATATGGACAAATATTACATACACCTTTACAAGCTCCATTTACTTTCAATGTTTAAACAGGATTCGTCAATATTCGCCCATATTGACGTGTAGTCAAGTCATATTGGATGTGTAATGTAAACGTGTTCGTGATTCGTGCACTTTTCTGTTCATGTCAAAGAACATAATTATGTCATGTGATGTAAACAGTGTTGATTGTGAAAATTCCCATTATGTAATGACAATATGTTTGTTTCAAATAAATGCTTTTGGGGAAACTTAAATGTTACAACCTATTCTATTCTCTCCAATTAAAAATGCGTATGCAATAAAAAGGTTTTTAGATTTATAGAAGGATAAATGCACTCGTTCTTTTGCGCATAAATATTGCGCTCCTAAAGTCGCGCAATATTAATATGCAAAAGATCTCGTGCATATTATATCCCAATACAAATCTAATAATCTATAAGTATTTATCAATTGCAAGTACAGGTTCAAGGCTCTTGCTTTTGTACAGCTATACATTACAGGGCTTTTTTTTGGCGGTTTTTATAGCCGTTATTCGGTCATATTCCCAATGGTAAAACATATATTTTTTTCCCCAATTTTGAGGAAAAAATTTCCAATTTAAAAAAAAAAAAAAAAAAATCTTTTATTTGTTTTTAAGTGTGCCAATCCAGTGATTGGGGTTCAAAAGCTTAAATAAATGCTTCTGTTTGTCTTGGTGTACAAAAACAGTATTAAAAGATATAATTATGAAAGGAATGCTTTACTTTATATATTTCCGAATTTTATTAAAAATCGCGCTAAAATTCCCAATTTTATCAAAAATCACGCTAAAATTCCCAATTCCAGGGGTACGGGTCATGTTCCCAAAATTATGAAAAAAAGCCCTACATTAGTAGACTAAGCTGTATTATTCCTGGTACGACCGAGACGGATTATTGTTGTTTAGTATTTTGAAGACCAACATATCAGATACAATCCATCAGTTTGCACTGATGCAATTCTACAACATTAATTCATTGTACTTACCTTGGAGTACTAATAATGCATTTATATATATTTTCAAATACACAACATCAGTTTGTTTTTCATTGTGCAGGTAAAGGTTCCCAGGGTACCACCTCTGGTAACGTAGATTATCTTGACGCCAGTAAGTCTCCCTCTGCAACCACATCGTCTGCGACGAACTCTCCGCGGGCCAGTTCAGCAACGTCCTCAGCCTCTGCGACTTCACTGCCACAGGGCCCTCGAGGGCAGAAACCCTCAGCAGCCCAGAAGAAGAAGAAAAAGAAGACTAGTGGGAAATGGTAGAATTACTGAAAATGGACAAGATGTTTTGTGCAATGGAAATAAGTGTGAAAAGAGGAATCAAGTGCTCAGTCTAACAGAATGAAATGATTTGTTTTCATATGTAAAATCAAGTTAAACTAAGGTTTAGATTCACTTCATCTTTTATATCCATCTTGTTTATTACTGATTTTAAACAGTTTAAAATAATCTAAATTAATCATTGCAATATTATCTAAAGCTGTAATATTATAACCATTTTCTATTAGATGAACGTAATTATACCCTCGCTTTCACAAAGTGAAGTGGGAGCTATATAGGTATCACATTGTCCATAACGTCCCATCGCGTCACGTAACACATTTTTTGTCCCTTCCCGTCACATAAGACATTTTTAATACTTGCATATCTCAAACACTTCTGATTTGGTTGTTCGCAAACTTCATATACTTATAACAACTAATGACCTCATGTCCCTCTACATCACCCATCATTGGTTGCCTAATTTATTACAGAATTATGGCCATTTATTTGACTTAAAATGTTTCACTCTATAATGAACTTCATGTGGCTTTCACTTTAACACTGTTCATGGATTGTTATTACTCTTGACATACAGTTCACACGTGATGGTATCATACACGTGTCTCTACATTAATGGTTTTTCGATTCTGCAATTTTTTTTTACAGAATTATGGACCTTTGTTTTACTTAGAATTTTGTTCAGATTAAAAAAATTAACAGATGTTTTAGATATTTAATTTTCTTGATTTTGCTCATCCTCATCGGCTATAGCAAAAAAGCAGGGGTATTTATCACCTTCAGTGATAGTTCTAGTTTTACTTGACCTAAAGAATGAACAATGTTATGATGCACACAGTAAAACAGTGTGGAGGAGGCTGTACTTAAAAAAAGAAGCTATTTCCCAACCCAGGAATTTGTTAGTTGGTAGGTAATGTGACGGTTTGAAACCACTTAAAATGATATATTATGATAGAAAGATTTTTTTTTAAAGATTGCTATATAGTGGTCTTTGTAATATTTCTTCCTGTGTAGTAGTTGGCTTGATTCATAATAGTTTCATTTTATATAAGAATCCCATCTTTGTTGTTCAATCAAGCTTGTTACAAATTCTGTTGAATATCTAATATAATGTCAAAACATGTTTACAAAGAACTACTTTTGGTTAAAAGTGTTATAAAATTAAATCAATCTATTATTAAAGCAAAAAGGTTTCTTTGTAATTATTTATATCTCCATGTAAGCTTTTTTCCTTGTATACCCTAAGCCGTTTAAAATTGCATCAACTCGGGACAAGGAATACGAAAACATCTCATTTAAAATATCAACTCGGGGCATGAATACGAAAACATACTATTTACAGTAGCAGCAGATTCTGTGCTACAATTCTAGCACCACTTTTCCGAATATTTGCAGTAGCAGCAGATTCTGCCCTACAATTCTAGCACCACATATCCGGATATTTGCAGTAGCATCAGATTCTGTCAATACAATGCTAGCACCACTTTTCTGGATATTTACAGTAGCAGCAGATTTTGTCCTACAATTCTAGCACCTCATTTCCGGATATTTGCAGTAGCATCAGATTCTGTGCTACAATTCTAGCACCACTTTTCCGGATATTTACAGTAGCAGCAGATTTTGTCCTACTATTCTAGCACCACTTTTCCGGATATTTTCAGTAGCAGCAGATTCTGTCCTACAATTCTAGCACCACTTCCGGATATTTGCAGTAGCAGCAGATTCTGTCATA
Source organism: Cyrtodaria siliqua (assembly GCA_037043455.1). NCBI lineage: Eukaryota > Metazoa > Mollusca > Bivalvia > Adapedonta > Hiatellidae > Cyrtodaria > Cyrtodaria siliqua. Next base: position 240,464 of record JAWPHD010002240.1, read on the forward strand.
CAATTCTAGCACCACATTTCCGGATATTTGCAGTAGCAGCAGATTCTGTGCTACAATTATAGCACCACTTTTCCAGATACTTTCAGTAGCAGCAGATTCTGTCCTACAATTCTAGCACCACTTTTCCGGATATTTACAGTGGCAGCAGATCCTGTCCTACAATTCTAGCACCACTTTTCCGGATATTTACAGTAGCAGCAGATTTTGTCCTACAATTCTAGCACCTCATTTCCGGATATTTGCAGTAGCATCAGATTCTGTGCTACAATTCTAGCACCACTTTTCCGGATATTTACAGTAGCAGCAGATTTTGTCCTACAATTCTAGTTTGTGCTACACAATAAATACATTTCCTATTTTAACATGTTTAAATCAATAAATATGAAAGTGTGTAATCGTGCTTAAAAATCACCCATTTACACGGTGTATTTCTTTATATTAAAATACTGCAAAACACACTTCGCTTAAATCGAGACTTCAATTATGTACTCAAAACGATAATATTGAAAGTTATCCGAAATAGCGAAATGCATTTGCGTTCGTTTCGTTGTGTTCGTTTCGTTCGTTCCGTTCGTTTTCAGCATTTAGCGTTTTAAAAAATGCATTCATCGTTCGTTTTTTAAAACGCTGAACGCTGAAAACGAACGAAACGAACGCAACAATGGAAATGCATTTTTAAAATATAGATTGTGCAACGTTCATTCTACGTTCGTTCTGCGTTCATTCTGCGTTCATTTTTCGTTTGTTCAGCGTTAGTTCTGCATTTATTTGGGGTACTTGAACGCAACTGGGTCTGTACCACTAAATTCATGTTAATCATTTGTAATGCCCCAATCCCCAAGGGAGCATATAGTTGCCACATTGTCCATCCGTCCTTCTGCTCATACAGATTTCATGTCCAGTATAACATAAAATTGAATTGAATTGGGTTTTACGGAGCATCAACACGTAAAAGGTTATATGGCGCCTAACAGGAATGAACGTCCTCCATTTACATCAAGATAAAATATGGAGAATCGAAAACATACCATTTACAGTAGAGCAGATTCTGTCCTACAATTCTAGCACCACATTTCTGGATATTTACAGTAGCATCAGATTCTGTCATACAATTCTAGCACCACTTTTCCGGATATTTACAGTAGCAGCAGATTCTGTCGCAATTCTAGCACCACATTTCCGGATATTTAAATAGCAGCAGATTATGTCCTACAATTCTAGCACCACTTTTCCGGATATTTTCAGTAGCAGCAGATTCTGTCCTACAATTCTAGCACCACTTCCGGATATTTGCAGTAGCAGCAGATTCTGTCCTACAATTCTAGCACCACATTTCCGGATATTTGCAGTAGCAGCACATTCTGTGCTACAATTCTAGCACCACTTTTCCAGATACTTTCAGTAGCAGCAGATTCTGTCCTACAATTCTAGCACCACTTTTCCGGATATTTTTCGGGAAATGATAGCATTTTAATTGAAAGCCATACTTGGCTTATTCTTACCAATACGAAGATGATCTAGACAATGTTACATGTATCAAGTTACCACTAAATTCATGTTAATCATTTGTAATGCCCCCATCCCCAAGGGAGCATATAGTCGCCACATTGTCCATCCGTCCTTCTGCTCATACAGATTTCTTGTCCTCTATAACATAAAGTTGAATTGAATTGGGTTTTACGGTGCATCAACACATAAAAGGTTATATGGCGCCTAACGGGAATGAACGTCCTCCATTTACATCAAGATAAAATATGGAGAATGGGCCCATAACGGTATACGGACAAAATGTTAATACATCAATGTAGTTGTATACTGTATTGTATACTGTATTTGTATACTGTATTGTATACTGTATTTGTATACTGTATTGTATACTGTATTGTATACTGTATTTGTATACTGTATTGTATACTGTATTGTATACTGTATTGGTATACTGTATTTGTATACTGTATTGTATACTGTATTTGTATACTGTATTGTATACTGTATTTGTATACTGTATTGTGTACGTATTTGTATACTGTATTGTATACTGTATTGCGTCTATATTATATGAATAGATGTCCTTTAATTATTCTTTATTTTTTTATCTATTCATATTATATAGATGCAATGTATACAACACAAATGTATACAAATACATTGATGTATTAACATACAAGATGACAAATCAAAAAGTATTCTCCCAATTTAATATGCTTTATTTATGTTTCATATTTTCCAATTAACTTTATAGAATCTATATGCACACAAGCATAGCACACCTATTCATTTATTATTTTTCACCTATCCATATAACATATGTTGATAAAAAATACATATGTATCCTTTGTATTTAATAAGAACAGTTAATTAAGCACAGTTCATGCTTATATTTTTAGCTCTACTGATCAGAGATCAGCAGAGCTTATGCCGTGGTGCGGCGTCCGTCCGTCCGTCTGGCCGTCTGGCCGTCTGTCCGTAAACTTTTATTTGTAGCGACTTCACAGCTGAAACTACTGGATGGATATTCATGAAACTTTACAGAAATGTTGCCCATAAAGTCTAGTTGATCCTAGCAAAAATTCATGTTGATGTGAAATCCAAGATGGCCGCCAAAGCTAAAAATAGAGTTTTAAAATACAAGTTTGTAGCGACTTCTTCTTGAAAACTATAAGTGATATTGATATGGGACTTTTTCTAAAATGATCAGCATGACATGATGTTGATCCTAGTCAAAAATCGTTTTGATTCAACGTTAAACATGGCTGCCAGCGGCCATCTTTGTTTACATAGAGTTATATAGTAAAAACTTGTAGCGACTACTTCTCTGAAACTACTTGGCGGATTGTCATGAAACTTTATAGGAATGTTGCTCTTGATGTCTAATTGATCCTAGAAAAATTTCAGGTCGGCCGGAAATTCAAGATGGCCGTCACAGCTAAAAATAGATTTTTAAAAAATAAGTTTGTAGCGACTACTTCTTGAAAACTATAAGTGATATTGATATGGGACTTCTTCTAAAATGATCAGCATTACATGATGTTGATCCTAGTCAAAAATCGTTTTGATTCAACGTTAAACATGGCTGCCAGCGGCCATCTTTGTTTACATAGAGTTATATAGTAAAAACTTGTAGCGACTACTCCTCTGAAACTACTTGGCGGATTGTCATGAAACTTTACAGGAATGTTGCTCTTGATGTCTAATTGATCCTATCAAAATTTCAGGTCGGCCGGAAATTCAAGATGGCCGTCATAGCTAAAAATAGATTTTTAAAAAATAAGTTTGTAGCGACTACTTCTTGAAAACTATAAGTGATATTGATATGGGACTTTTTCTAAAATGATCAGCATGACATGATGTAGATCCTTGTGGAAAATTATTTTGATTCGACGTTAAACATGGCTGCCAGTGGTCATCTTTGGTTACATAGAGTTATATAGTAAAAACTTGTAGCGACTACTCCTCTGAAACTACTTGACGGATGTTCATGAAACTTCACAGGAATGTTGCTCTTGATGTCTAGTTGATCCTAGAAAAATTTCAGGTCGGCCGGAAATTCGAGATGGCCGCCACAGCTAAAAATAGATTTAAAATAAATAAGTTTGTAGCGACTACTTCTTCAAAACAATAAGAGATATTGATATGGGACTTTTTCTAAAATGATCAGTATGACATGATGTTGGTCCTTGTCGAAAATCGTTTTGATTTGACCTTAAACATGGCTGCTTTGTTTACATAGAGTTATATAATGAAAACTTGTAGCGACTACTTCTTTGAAACTACCTGACGGATTTTCATGAAACTTCACAGGAATGTTGCTCTTAATGTCTTATTGATCTTAGCAAAATTTCAGGTCGGCCGGAAATTCAAGATGGCCGCCACGGTTAAAAATAGATTTTCAAAAAACAAGTCTGTAGCGACTACTTCCTAAAATCAAAATCAATCAGTAGAGCTTCAAGGTCATTGACCTCTTGTTATATTTTTAAGCCATTGACCAGTCTACCAAATATTTACAGTTTATTTTTATAAATGAAATGGCGAACCGAAATGGGACATTTATCAGTACAAACTTATAAACTATGATAACACTCCGGTGGCATTAAGTTTTTTTAACATGTCCATGTTTAGGGGTCTTATGTACATTCGCGAAAAAAACAGACCGATTGATTGTCTATAGGCGGATGCATTCCCCTATGGCGTATAAGAAATCTGCCAGTGTTTTCTCACCATCCCTATACTGACAGCACGCTTTCTTTCCTTAGTTGCTTTGCAGATGGCTGTCCAGTCCGATTTATCTCTATTTCTGTATTTTTCACTGTCTGGTCCTTCTGCAGACAAGCAATGACAGTCCACAAACTGGGGTTATTGTGTCCCACCAGATGCCGAAACGCATTGTTCCGACACTCGCAGATGTTGTTGTTTCTGTGATTGTCGTTAATCGTTGCGTCATGCACATGTGGGGTGGTGTTCTTCTCATTCTCATAATGCCGTTGTACATTATATATTTACCTCAACAGGGAAATTGACCATCTTATCTGGGACGATTTGACAATTTTGTCCTGACAGGTTGTCCTCTATTTGTCTACACAATTTCAGCACGGAGTTTGATATCTTCAATTAAGTTTAATTAACATACTATAATTATAATAAGGCATATCTCTGAATTCACTTACACGTTTTCTTATTAATAATAATAGGCTAATTACTAATTAATATATATAATATAATATATTAATAATTTTATTCAGCATTAAACATTCAGTACAACGTTTATAGCCAACACACAATACATATACAATACAGTAAGAACATCAAAGAAAAATGTGAGAAAATAAGAAAAACAACAAAAAAACAACAAAAAAATACAACATGGCATACAAAATCTACATTGAAGTTTACAGAGAAGCATTATAGCTTTTTTTCTTTCTTTTTTTTTAAATGGAAAAAAGGTTGAAATGTGGTAAAGAAATTCAAACTTGCGTTTCATTTCGAAGTTTAAATGCACAATAAATATATTTTGATAAATTTATAATTGTTCTGTTCGAGTTATTAGACATTAACGCATCAAATTTGTTTATTTAATTTGTGGGCCATCAGCAAAAGTAAGGTTTAAAATATTAAAAGTATTAAAAGTATATATTTCCTATTTTCTCGCGAGATATTAAGATATCTACCATTTTCAATGGCTAAATTGTGAGAGGAGAGTCGAAATCTACCCAGTGCTATTAGGAATTTGTTTTCATCTAATAGGTTCAAATATTTTTCCATATCAAAACTGTGTTTATAGCGGCAGTATGATTCTAACCTTTTAGAGTTATTGATATTTGAATACCAACTTTGATGATATGAGACAATCAAGCGTTATTTTATTAATTCAAAAGGAATATCTGCTTCAAATTGATATAACCAAACATCAGAAAATCCAAGGTTGTCAAGGATATCTTTAATTTGATATGCCCAATTGGAACCGTTATAATTATTATGATTATCAACATCGTTTTTCAACATTATATATATTTTTTTGGCCAATATATTTTCATTAAGATGTAATATTTTTAACCAATATCTGAGCATATTGAGTTTTCTCTTTATAATGAGTGGTTCGACCTAATGCACGGTATAAACCTGTGAGATTGGTAGACTTCTTGACCCCTAAAAGCGGGTGTCCTACATTGTGTTTGTGAGATTGCAGTGGTTGTATTTTACCCCGGCAACCACACTGGGAAGTATAACATAACAAGTTGGCCTGTAGACGCTCTACTGGTATGATTTGATTCAAAAACATAAACATGATAGAGGGCAACCCAAGAAACATGTTTCCTATATATAATGTAAACTTTGGGTTATCATGGCGGCCATTTTGAATATTTGACGACAACGTAAAACACACACTTGATAGAGGCCAACAACAGGAACATGTAGGCTATATGCTATTTAACTAGAATGGAATAAGTGGTAATATGTCGTTTGATAAATGTCCTTAAATTTTACTTAAGTTTAGCCATGGTGGCCATCATGGATGACTGGAGGCCCCAAAAACACAAATCTGAGGGGGACTAACACAAAGATCATTGTGATTAAGTTTCATCAAAATCCTTCAAGTGGTTGCAGAGAAGATGTCAGTTTTAATGTTTTCCTATATAACTCTATGTAAACTTTGGGTCGCTGTGGTGGCCATTTTGATTATTCGACGATAACGAAAAAACACAAACTTGATAGAGGCTAACCCAAGGAACATGTTTATGATATTTAACAAGAATGGAATAAATGGTTTCGGATGAGATGTTGTTTGAAATTTCCTTAAATTTGACCTAATTTTAGCCATGGCGGCCATCTTGGATGACTGGCAGACGCGAAAAACACAAATCTGAGTGGGACTATCCTAAAGATCATTGTAATGAAGTTTCATCAAAGTCCTTCAAGCGGTTTCAAAGAAGATGTCATTTTTAGCCTTTTCCTGTATAACTCTATGTAAACTTTGAGTCGCCGTGGTGGCCATTTTGATTATTTGACGATACAAACTTGATAGAGGCCAACACAAGGAACAGGTTTTAGGTATGTCACAATAATGATATAAGTGGTTTCGGAGGAGATGTCGTTTGAAAATTCCTTAAATTTGACCTAGTTTTAGCCATGGCGGCCATCTTGGATGACTGGCAGCCGCAAAAGAACACAAATCTGAGAGGGACTATCCCAAAGATCATTGTGATTTTAAGTTTCATCAAAATCCTTGAAGCAGTTTCAGAGAAGATGTCATTTTTAATATTTTCCTATATAACACCGTAAACTTTGGGTCGCTTTGCCGGCCATTTTGATTATTCGACGATAACGAAAAACAAAAAATTGATAGAGGCCAAACCAAGGAACATGTTAATGATATTTCACAAGAATGGAATAAGTGGTTTCGGAGGAGATGTTTGAAATTTCCTCAAATTTGACCTAATTTTAGCCATGATGGCCATCTTGGATGACTGGCGGCCGCGAAAAACACAAATCGGAGGGAAGATCATTGTAATGAAGTTTAATCAAAATCCTTCCAGCGGTTTCAAAGAAGATGTCATTTTTAGCCTTTTCCTATATAACTCTATGTAAACTTTGGGTCGCTGTGGTGGCCATTTTGATTATTCGACGATAACGAAAAAACACAAACTTGATAGAGGCTAACCCAAGGAACATGTTTATGATATTTAACAAGAATGGAATAAATGGTTTCGGATGAGATGTTGTTTGAAATTTCCTTAAATTTGACCTAATTTTAGCCATGGCGGCCATCTTGGATGACTGGCAGACGCGAAAAACACAAATCTGAGTGGGACTATCCTAAAGATCATTGTAATGAAGTTTCATCAAAGTCCTTCAAGCGGTTTCAAAGAAGATGTCATTTTTAGCCTTTTCCTGTATAACTCTATGTAAACTTTGAGTCGCCGTGGTGGCCATTTTGATTATTTGACGATACAAACTTGATAGAGGCCAACACAAGGAACAGGTTTTAGGTATGTCACAATAATGATATAAGTGGTTTCGGAGGAGATGTCGTTTGAAAATTCCTTAAATTTGACCTAGTTTTAGCCATGGCGGCCATCTTGGATGACTGGCAGCCGCAAAAGAACACAAATCTGAGAGGGACTATCCCAAAGATCATTGTGATTTTAAGTTTCATCAAAATCCTTGAAGCAGTTTCAGAGAAGATGTCATTTTTAATATTTTCCTATATAACACCGTAAACTTTGGGTCGCTTTGCCGGCCATTTTGATTATTCGACGATAACGAAAAACAAAAAATTGATAGAGGCCAAACCAAGGAACATGTTAATGATATTTCACAAGAATGGAATAAGTGGTTTCGGAGGAGATGTTTGAAATTTCCTCAAATTTGACCTAATTTTAGCCATGATGGCCATCTTGGATGACTGGCGGCCGCGAAAAACACAAATCGGAGGGAAGATCATTGTAATGAAGTTTAATCAAAATCCTTCCAGCGGTTTCAAAGAAGATGTCATTTTTAGCCTTTTCCTATATAACTCTGTGTAAACTTTAAGTCGCCGTGGCGGCCAATTTAATTATTCGACGATAACTTGATAGAGGCCAATCCAAGGAACATGTTTATGGTATTTCACAATAATGGAATAAGTGATTTCGGAGGAGATGTCGTTTGAAAATTCCTTAAATTGACCTAGTTTTAGCCATGGCGGCCATCTTGTGTGACTGGCGGCCATGAAAAACACAAATCTGACAGGGGCCCTCCCAAGTAACATTGTGATGAAGTTTCATCAAAATCCTTCAAGCGGTTTCAGATTTTATAAAATTGCTAACAGACGGACGACGGACGAAAAGTGATCCCATAAGCTCGCCTGGCCTTTGGCAGTAGAGCTAAAAACGAATGGAACTGGAATGAAACCACACAATGATAGAGGGCCATAACAGGAAGTGCAGGTCGCAAGAACTAATTCAGGGTCTGCTCTGGGCATCGCCAATGGAGCCAAATGAGAAAGAATTATCAAAATGGCTCTAACTTTTAGCTTTTGGCGAAAATGACTTGAGCAAAAAAGAAATATATATATATATTTACTTTTTTTAACGCCAAAAATTAAATCAAAGTGCTGAAAGCTCAGAAAGGCTGGGGGCCTTTTGTACACTAGTTTAGGAGAACAGCCTGTTCACTTGTCCTTCCATTGACAAAAACATGTGGTAGGTGAGAAGCTGATTTCTCCGCCAGGAATCGAACCTGGGTCTCTCTTCCCGAAGGAAAAGCATGCTACCTTACACCACAGAGTTTGTATCAGCAGCACAAACCAAACCAACTTTTATTTACATTTAGATATATATTATTTTATATAAGAAATTAAATGACAAGCTATTGACAGCGACAGATTCAGGGTAACCGATCCATTGGCATCATGTTTGTCTGCTTTTTTTTCATTCTACTTACCTCTTCAGTACGTTGGCTGGAAAATTTATTTCAAAAATAAAACAAAGTTGATAAATATGTACAACTCGGTAAGTGTGCTGATTTCTCCACCAGGATTCGAACTGGGTCTCTCTTCCCGAAGGAAAAGGATGCTGCCTTCCACCACATAGATTTTTCAGCAGCACAAACCAAGTGTTGAAATATAAAAACAGATCCACAAACATTTATTAATTCAATTTATTTACAAACCACAAGTGGTTTTCTTCTGATTAATGAATCAACTTATTTAATAAGTGGTGAAGTAAAACACAATATCATTCGCTTTATTTACAGCATAACGACCCTTAACACATGTCTAAAACATGGTAAAAGCTTGTTAGAGACATGAGCAAAGCTACAATATTCTTCATTTTACCGTAATGGTCACAGACAACCTGAACCATTGGGCCTCCATTATAGCCTTTAGGGCTACCCTGATTTCCCAATATCTCGTAGTCATATATGGCACCCCTTGCCTGAAACTGACATCCAAGTGCCATGTAATACGGAACTTTTTTGCATAGCTAAACTTAGGAAAAGTTAGCCGTTTCTGGCTCCGAAGTGACACTCCCCCAGTTACGCATTTTTTCCCCGCCAAATGTCAACGTACCTTCTTTCGTTTTTCAGTCATAATTTTAAAAAAAATAACTACAAAAATATGTATTAAATGTTCCATTTTGAAGAAAACAGATTTATGTTTGAATTCTCAAGTTGTTTTATTTCAGTCATTATTTTTATCCAATCCATGACTTCACATTGGTAAACATTAGTCTCGGATTCCCTTACATTTCTTTTAGACCAATCACAGTCTGTTTTTATTTAGTAGACACGGACCTAATGCAAAATTTACCAATTTCTCTTTAAAAGAAGGAACATTAACCCAGAAAAGAGGGAAATATTGTGTGCCAAGTTGAACTCAACAAATTGTAATCGAGGAGTAATTGAAAAGCATTCCAAAATCGTGTCCGAAAAACTCGAAAAATTGCCGATATTGAAGTTCAATATGGCGGCCTTGATTTATGGACTACTTTGTACTAGTGACGTTATTATGCAAGTGAAACAAGTTAAATTGGACGTGTCTGATGCCTGTTTTCCATTTGTGGTTTTAGTACTATAGACTGGGGGGCCATCCTGGGGGCCATCGGCCCCCAGCCTAACAATGGGGCCTTTCAATAAAACACATCTTTTTTTTACCTTTGAAATAACAAAATGAACAATACAAAAATTAACTCTTGTGTGTTTGATTCAGGTCAGGAAGTCATTAATATATATTACTGGTAATCTAATGATATTTACATCTGGGCCCCGTTTTATTAAACATCTTACGATAAGTCTCAAATTTTAAAACTCTTAACATTTTTGCACCTTAGCATTCAATGTAGACAATTATGTGTGCATTATGTGCAGAAATATCAAAGTATAAGAAAATGAAATGAAATCGCATTCATTTGTGTATTGTAAATCAAAGTAAAGAATTTAAGAAATTAAGTTACGATCAAAATTGTTGTAAGTTGTTTCATAAAACCGGGCCCTGGCCTGTGCTTGTTCACATTCACTGATCAATGATATGCTTCTAAATTGACTTAAAATAATTAAGACAGAAAACTTTTCACTACCCCTCTAAACAATGAGGCCCTATGAGATAGATAGGAATTTTGAAACTGGCACATGCCCATCTGCGTTACTTTCAGGAATTATTTCGCATGGATAATGTAGTGAAGGAAAGCAATGCTACAGTGTTTACTAAAAGTTGCAATATTTTACAAATAAAGATACTATTATAATAATAGTAATAATAATAATAACTTTATTTCAAGAAGGTAACATATTAAGACATAGCATTTACAAAAAATACAAGTCTTGTTTACAATATTACAACACAATACAATATCCACTTGGTTGAACATTTTATCATAAACTGGTATTTCTGACCTGGTATTTTCTGATATCTTTCTTTTATAATTATATAGTATTAATTGATTTATTCCATGAATTTTTTATATAGTACTAATTGATTTATTCCATGAATTTTATATGGTATTAATTGTATATAGTATTAATTTTATATGTATTGATTTTATATAGTATTCATTTTATATACATTTTATATAGTATTAATTGATTTATTCCATGATATTTTTTGCCTCCCTGATTATTAATAATATCTAACTGTTATGTGTATTATATATTCTCTATATAGTATATGAATGTTTATATAGTTTATGATAGTATATATAGTTTATGAATGTATGTTGCCACTGGAGCTATTACTTATCTCAGTTGGCGCAAAGAAAAAATAAGCCATAGGGGACCCTGAAGTATATAACTCAATCTTCTTTAACATTAGAGTTTACTCAATTATTGTCCTTTGTAATTTTATACTTGAAGATTAAAATGGGACTGGAATCAATTGCTTGGTATAGACTGCTTCACTGCGCATGTCGCATTTTAGTCAAACGCTATGGAACAGTCTACGCTCGGACGACGGTTCAGGGATCAAATTTAATATGTTCAGCCACTTGCTAAAAAAAGCAAGTGCGAAGGTTTTCTAACTGCTATTTTAATCAAGGTAATTGCATTATAATTTAAAAACAAAATCGATTCATTTTATACATGTAAAAAATGACATTTTCACACTTAGCTAGATGCAGGAATGTAATAATTTATAATTATTTACTTATATCGACCTATTTAACTAAGTTAGATAAATGTGTTCATTAAATAAATGTAGACTGAGATCTGGTGGGTTTCTTTTATTACTAATTTAGCAAGTGCTAATATTTTCTACTTGCAATCTGCAAACGTCTCGGTATTGAAAGAGACAATGCCCGTAACTTATACTTATAAAACACAAGATAATTGCGTTGACAAGTATAACACACTAACCATTACTGAATATTTATTGAAAAAAAAAGAAGATTGCTTGACGGAATTCCACAGCAGTACAAAAAAAACATATGTACCAATTCGTGGGGTTTAACCCACAATAAAATTACCGCTACCGACTGAGCCACAGGAACTGGTCACTTTTAATTTTTGCCTTCTATTATTATAATTGTCTACAATTATAATAACAGAAGGCAAAAATTAAAAGTGACCAGTTCCTGTGGACTGAGCTAAGTGGGCGAGACGTACTAAAAATACTATTTAGAAAAGCTAATGTCGTAATATTTTTCAGATAGATCTACAGTTCCGAATGTTGATTTTCCTCGTATTCTTGATGTTAAACATGCCATTCAGTGCATTTCTTTGAATTCATCGTCCAATCCACAGCAATAACATACGAAGACTATCTTTTTATCTCGCCTGAGCCGATCGGCTCCAATTGAGCTAATGTGACTGCTTTTTGACAGTCGTCCGCCCGTCGTCCGTTAGCTCTTGGTTAAACAACTTCTCCTTGGACAATTTTGACCACATTTCACATGGATGATACGGAGGTCAAATCATTCCAAAATGATACAAATTAGGTCAATACGACATCCAAGATGGTCGCCATTAATATATATGGTCAAACCTTAAAAAATCTTCTCAAGAACCGCTGAACAGATTTTTAAAGTTTTTGTTTATAAATGATCGCCATTTATCATAAGTCAGTTTACTCTCAACGAGAACAGTCATCCAACGTTAAGTTGGAGTCATACAACATAGTGATTTATTTAAGCAAAATCCGGTTAGGTTGAGCAGTAAAAACGGGAAAAGGAAACATGAACGATAGTAGTAAAAGAGCAAACTGTTATGGTATAACACACCAAAGCTACGATCGAATTTAGATTTGGAAATGCAGAACATGAAACGGGAGCAACAGAAAACGAAGAGGGAGGCTGGAGTGAAACGACGTCGAACACGCTCACCAAAAAATTCTGATATAAAAGGGGAGGATACGTCGGACAAAGGAGCTAAAAGCAAACAGCCGGTTAACATCCTATAAAAAAAACCATTACGTCCTTCACCTCCTCATTCAGATTTCAGATATCGGAATGAACAGTTGTGTATTTTGTGGAAGGGCTTTTAAACGTCGGAATAATATGTTACGACATCAACGAACGATGCAAAGAGTGGAAACACTCAAGAGGACAATGACTCCATGGCGTCATTAGCCGATAGTGACGCTGATTCGACGGAAATAATAACCGATAGTGAGGATATTGCTGATATATCCGATACCAATACGTCGATGCTGAAAGCGAAATGTTTTCTGACGAAGAAGACCCGTGGGACCACTTTGTTCAGAAAGCTTTTCACAAGTGTCAAAAAAAATCGAATCTACAGTGCAAAATGACGGATAGTGAAGAATTGGATGAGGATACGGTTCGGGCGCGAGCTTTTATCGATCTAAGGTCCGCGTATCGGAAAGTATATCAAATAATTTCATGGACAGACTAACATGATTTAACCTTATGAAGAAGGACACCACCTTTAAGGCAACACAAAATACGGTGATTGAACTCCGTGACCTCGAAGACTTTGATCAACAGGAAGCATGGCAAGCCGCGATTTCGAAGCGAAATTTCTTTGGGATAGACTTTTAAAGCAATACGAGCCACCTGAATTCTTTCAAGCTGACAGAATTGGTGAAGATTCAGAACTGTTTGTTTTAAACAAACATAAAAAACTGTTGTATTTCATTTAATATGTGTTAAATGTCAAGTAAAGCACGGGATAATTTGTTATAAGGACTGTATGTGGAGAGGGCACCTCGAGCAGTGTGTTATTGTTTTGTGTTCGATTGTAATTTCAACTGTATTAGTAAACCGGAGTAATACATGTACATATTATTGTTTTCTGTCAATATGTAAGAGCCTATGCCAAAATTGATTTAACTAATATATAGCAATGTTTATAAATGACCTTCAAAAATAATGTTTATTGTTTATTCATACAAAATGTAATATAACGAAATAAAATGATATCTACACCGCATTGCCTATTGTTAAAAAACGATTGGTGCAATGACGGATCATTGAACAGTGATTCGCCAAGCCTCATGAAAGTAGGTATAAAACATATCAGGAAATACAGCACTCGCAGAACTCAGAAAACCAACGTAACGCATGCAAAACAAAATACAATTAAAAGGAAAAATAGAAGCAACATATGCGACATAATAAATATATAATTATAGTATTTGACAATATAGGGCTGCCACCTTGGGACGGTCCATGACAATATATGGCTGTCATCTTGGAACAGTCCATGACAATATAGGGCTGCCACCTTGGGACAGTCCATGACAATATAGGGCTGTCATCTTGGAACGGTCCATGACAATATAGGGCTGCCACATTGGGACAGTCCATGACAATATAGGGCTTCCACCTTGGGACGGTCAATGACAATATAGGGATGCCACCTTGGAACGGTCCATGACAATATAGGGCTGCCACCTCGGGACGGTCCATGACAATATAGGGCTGCCACCTTGGAACGGTCCATGACAATATAGGGCTGTCATCTTAGGACGGTCCATGACAATACAGGGCTGCCACATTGGAACGGTCCATGACAATATAGGGCTGTCATCTTGGAACGGTCCATGACAATATAGGGCTGCCACCTTGAGACAGTCCATGACAATATAGGGATGCCACCTTGGAACGGTCCATGACAATATAGGGCTGCCACCTTGGGACGGTCCATGACAATATAGGACTGCCACCTTGGAACGGTCCATGACAATTTAGGGCTTCCACCTTGGGACGGTCAATGACAATAAAGGGATGCCACCTTGGAACGGTCCATGACAATATAGGGCTGCCACCTTGGGACGGTCCATGACGATATAGGGCTGCCACCTTGGAACGGTCCATGACAATATAGGGCTGTCACCTTGGAACGGTCCATGACAATACAGGGCTGCGACCTTGGAACGGTCCATGACAATATAGGGCTGTCATCTTGGAACGGTCCATGACAATATAGGGCTGCCACCTTGGGACGGTCCATGACAATATAGGGCTTCCACCTTGGGACGGTCAATGCCAATATAGGGATGCCACCTTGGAACGGTCCATGACAATATAGGGCTGCTACCTTGGGACGGTCCATGACAATATAGGACTGCCACCTTGGAACGGTCCATGACGAAATATGGCTGCCACCTTGGGACGGTCCATGACAATATAGGGCTACCACCTTGGGACGGTCCATGACAATATAGGGCTGCCACATTGGAACAGTCCATGACAAAAATGATGCGGAGGAGTTTTAACTAGGTTCTATGGTGCACTTTACCTCACTCCTATCCAATTGTCATCCCATTAAAAACGTGACTGTGTAAATAATGAAATCCCCGCCAGGTTATATCATCTTACGATATAGGCATTATAAGCATTACGGAAATAGGATGGATCGTTTAAATTTACGTCATTTTGATTGGCGCCATTTAACAACCCCCTTTTAAATAGCGTCCAGTTGCCATAGTGGTTAGTGGCGTCTTCTACTAGTTCAAACAAGATCAGGTCGGCTGATGACATTCTTAAGATAGTTAAACGCGTTCAAGCTTGTTCGCAAGATGAGTAGAGAAGAGGGACCGATGAGTGGCAGGAGTGGGACAATCTGTTTATGTTTTGTTACGAAGTGGAAGAACATATATGTAGTCAGTTCCCTACCATCCGAATTGCCAATACGGGCATCAAACTCCCCCTTTTCGCCCTACGGACTTCAGTTAAATTAAATCTACATCTAATAGCTTATACATTAACTGATAATATATCATCGCTTTATAGGCTTTATTCCTGTTGAAAGAATCTCCACATTCCGCCACAAGCCGTTGACATTGAAAGAAAATAAAACCATTTTGGGTTTACTGTACTCGTTATGAATAATATAATACTTTCCAATTGAAAGTTTTTCGACAAAACAATATTTTATAAACAATATATATAGGTTAAATGGATCATATATAGTACAAGGGTCGGAAAGTGGTAGTAATAGTAGTAGTAGTAGTAGTAGTAGTAGTAGTAGTATCAGAAGCAGCAGCAGCAGCAGCAGCAGCAGCAGCAGCAGCAGTAGTAGTAGTAGTAGTAGTAGCAGTAGCAGTAGTAGTAGTTGTAATCTATATTTACTCCATTTATTTACAGAATGCATAAATCAATTTTATTTACACATAAACATACACATTCACTCAGTTACTCGTGTTTGAACACAGTAGTTATAACACAAGCTGTATTAAAATATCTTATAATGACATA
The DNA here is from genome assembly GCA_037043455.1 of Cyrtodaria siliqua. Lineage (NCBI taxonomy): Eukaryota > Metazoa > Mollusca > Bivalvia > Adapedonta > Hiatellidae > Cyrtodaria > Cyrtodaria siliqua. The sequence continues at coordinate 256,591 of JAWPHD010002240.1, forward strand.
CATCCACAATTGAATAATCACACTGCGTGAGTTTAGTACTGTTTCATTCATTATTTAAACGACTAGTACAGTAAAGTTGTGTTATATACACCTTAATGGTAAATAATTAACTTCAGGTTTTAAATGTAAGTCTGTTCATACGATCTCATTTGTATGTATTAAGTCATAACCCCAATTGGGACGTTGATAACTGATAACACGTGGAGTAAAATATTTGTATTCAGTGAGATGTAATTAAATAACCGTCACTGGAATACAAGTGTCTGTTACTAAAATCTAGCACGCTTCAAATAAGTTAGCCATACTCTACATTTATTGAGCGGTGTCACACAAAACGACTGGATGACATAAAAAGCAAAGTCGTCAAAATCATGATTTTAAAGGTACAAAATCTGATGATTAAGGTACAACATCTGATGATGGAAAAGTGCATAGAGTAGTAATCTAACAATAGCATACATGTTTTAGTTCGGCACGTTACTTCGTAAAACCGTTTGTGTTGGTGCGTCGTAAAACCCAATTCAATCGCTATTAAAAACATCAAAACACGTTTGTACATGTCTTTAAGGTACGGCTTTCTACACGGTTCGGTAGCTGTCGCTTCATAAAAAAACACTCTGAATCAGATGCCATTTAAACTACTTAATTCAAATTCATTATAACATAAAACGTACTAGATCTAGATACTAGACATCAATTTATGATTAAAGGGATACATGCAATTATTCTCGTATCGGAACAGCATGTAAGACATAATGCCGTCATTCGTGTTGTGCTCGGTTTGTTTTTCTCGTGCAAATTGGGTATTTCGTTTTGGCGCGTTTCTTGTGTTTCAGTTCTTATATACAAGTTCTGGTCACTTGAGGATTTGTATTGAGGCAGATTACTTGTGTGTGCCCCCCACCCACCCTTCACTACGTTGTTATATGTATATTTGTATATATGCATACTATATGCATTATTTATACAGTTCAATACAGTTATCAATACAGTCGAGAACTAGTTTACATGATTTTTAATTAATATGTTTTCTAAGGAATAGGTTATTTTTATCTCCTTTACATATATTGTATAGTTATCTATGTGTTTTTACATTTGTTTTAAAGAAAGTTTTTAGTATTTTTCAGATGTATTCGTTTCATCACTGGTTGCTGTATCTGGAGGACCTTTCCTTGCTCACGACTGGACTTGGATCAGACCAGAACATGTTATTTGTGAAATGCTGTGTTTATTTTCTGCCTGAATACATATGCCTATTACCTAAGATTGTTTTTGTTGTTTTTACATGGTTGAAGATAAGAGAATAATTGATTTACTCACCACAACAAGAGTGAGTAAAAGACAATCTTGAAGTTGTTTTTTTTATCTAGTATTACAATTATCATCTCTATGTATTATCCAGTATCATTCTCACTTTAAACCTGCTTGCATATATTTAATACAATTTTGACTGTACAATAATTGTTCCTCGTTATTCTACCAAAGGGTTGAATATAACTATTATTGATGAAATGTAATCAACAGTTAGTAATATGAAGAAACAAATTTCTATATACTGTTCTTGTAATTAACATTGATATTTGAACAATTACAATTTATGAAGAAAAACCAACGGGACGCCACGAGTTTACAAAAATCAAGATTGCCGTATGTCCCTTTAAAAAAGTAATATAAACCGTATTCCGCAGTACTCCGGGGAGTCATCGAACGCTTACCACTCCGCATATTAACTTGTTTATCATGATATCAGATATACATGAATGGAATGTAGGGTGTCTTTTTATTCTGCATAAGTCATACAAAATAGCTTACATTCAGTCAAATGAGTAGGATATTATATTATGTTTTTCTTTTACATCACGCAATCAGCTTCCATCATTGACCAAACCCCTCCCCTAAAAAAACAGGTTTTGAAAGCGATAAAGTATAATTAAACGACCTCAGTTGTATCTGGGTTGTATAACCTTTTGTTAACAAGTAAGGTTGTCCTATTAGTATGTCAAACTATAATATTTGGAGTGAATCACTAATTTGTTTACAACAGTAAAATACCAACGAGTAAAAATGTGTCTATATCAGCGTTAATAAAAAAGAACGCCCAATCAAATGAGTAGGCAGGAAAAAAGCGCGCACAGGTTTAAACCAGTGAAAAAAGCGCGCGAAAGTTAAAATGAGCGGTGAAAAAAACGCGCAAAAACTTAATGGCGGGAGATAAAAACAAACTCTTTGGCGGGCGGCTCTAGAATCGTTGGTGGGAGGCTCTAGAACATCCTTTATGGCGATAGTTTACTTGGTATAAGTCACGTGGATGTAACCGGAACAGCTTAGGGATGCTCGCGGACTGTGCTTTTTACACTACTGACCTGAAACTTTGCTAGTATCAACTAGACACCAAGAGTACTAGACACCAAGAGTAACATTCCTATGAAGTTTCATGAAAATCCGTCAAGTAGTTTCAGATAAGTAGTCGCCACAAGTTTTTCCTATATAACTCTATGTAAACAAAGATGGCTGCTGGCGGCCATGTTTGACATCGAATCGAAATGAATCTTGGTTAGGACCAAGTACATGTCGCACCAGTCATTTTGGTAAAGGTTTCAATTCAATATCACTTACGGTTTTTGAGAAGTAGTAGCCACAAAGTCGCATTTTTAGAATCTATTTTTAGCAGTGGCGGCCATCCTGAATTTTCTACCGACCTAAATGTTTGCTAAGATCTATATAGACATCAACAAGAGCAACATTCCTGTAAAGTTTCATGAAATTCCATCAAGTAGTTTCAGAGTAGTCGCCACAGATTTTTCCTATATAACAATATGTAAACAAACATGTTTGATATCCAATCAGGATGACCTTTGGTTAGGACCAACTACATGTCGTGCCAGTCATTTTGGTAAAGGTTCCAAATCAATATCACTTACGGTTTTTGAGAAGTAGTCGCCTGAAAACCCGCATTTTTAAAATGTATTTTTAACCATGGTGGCCATCATGAATTTCCGGCCGACCTGAATTTTTGAAAGGATCAAATAGACATCAAGAGCAACATTCCTGCGAAGTTGTATGAACATCCGTCAAGTAGTTTCAGAGGAGTAGTCGCCACAAAAAAAAGTTTACAGACGGACGACGCACCACGGAATAAGCTCTGCTGATCTTTGATCAGTCGAGCTAAAACACAACAACAACAGCAACAACAACAAATCAAATAGAAAAGCGTTTCTTCAGACCCTTCTACGGTGCCACCTGGAAAAATCTACAAAATACGACCCTAGATCCCCTGGAAATCCATTTCTTACCTACTCCCCAATAAAACAATCAGCAAAATACCCCCACCTCCGCATAAAGGATTAAACACAAACAAACAAAGCCTGAAAGACGCGTCACCCCAAGAACATTTTCTAGATTAAACAAAAAATCCCCTTAAAATATTTGGCTTACCACCTCCTAATAAAAAACATTGGGGAAAAAAACCTGGAAAAAATCTCGAGCCACCATACCCGTGTTGTTTTTTCGTTTATACAACTATTTAATTCGTTAGAACTATTTATCAGAGGGAGTGACTACTGACCCGAGAAGGCGCCGAGTGCAATAGTATCCTTCAAGGGTCAGTAGTCACTCCCGAGGATAAATAGTTATAATCCATTGACTCCTAAGGCATTAAATAGTTGCTTTATTATATATCATAAAACATAACAGTTTTGAGATGTAGGGGGAGCCGTGTAAACAATGTATCTGCTTCATTTGTCTGGTTCCCGTCGTACTAAATTAGTACGTCAGATATAAGCCAAACATGGCGGCTTCCAGTGCGCATTCATGTATTGAGGTAAAAATAACATAAGTTTTTAATTGTCTCGACCATTTTGATTAAACTACGGGTTTAGTAAGCTTATATGTTTTTATACTGATACATTTAATCGATAAGTGTCGTATCTGAATATATTAAATGTAAATTAGGAGAAATATATGTTGAATATTTGAATAGTTTTTGGACAATACAAACGTAAATAGAAATTCGGACAATGCATAACAATATAGCCTTTTGTCCAGCTGTCGTCCACTGGCATTGATCACAGCTATTGTATAACGGGAGATAAAGAATTACTGAAGTTCCTTATACGTGGTAGTGATCACAGCTATTGTACAACGGGAGATAAAGAATTACTGAAGTTCCTTATACGTGGTAGTGATGAGCATGCCTATGGAAAGCTGGTGGTAACACCACAGAGGAAAAGAAAACGTGCCATGTCAACACCAACAGGGAAGACCACTGTACCAATTTAATTTCCTGTTATCCTGTTACCATACCCCACCTTGCCAACCACCCCTCTACGAATAATGGCCGGATCAGTCTTTCTTAGTGTCCATAGATTTTACTTTTAAAGAAAATAATAAAAATTTCAGGCAGATGTTAACACAAATAGGCGGCCATGGACGACCGAAGAAAAGTCTGCATTACACGGCTTTATTAACATGTCAGCCAGAGACGGATACCGACTATTGGCTGAGATGTGCAGCTGTTTTAAAAGAAATAAATCCTGACAAAAACCGAAAAGGTAACCTAAAACTAGGATGGCCCTAAAATTTTGAATCTCTAGCCAGAGTTTTTAAATATGTGAAAAAATACCAAATATTCATTTAAATATTCTTTCAAATAAAAAAGGATTTTTTAGCTCGACTATTCAAGAATAGGAGAGCTTATGTAATCAAGTTAGCGGCGTCGGCGTCGGCTGTTCAGGGCTTTTTTCCCTTCATAAACAGTGGCCGATGTTCGGCCCGTTACCCTAGCAAAACAGACTACCTTTTTCCCCGCTTTAGATAAAAAATTTCCCTAAAAAATATAATATTGTTTTGCTTAACATTATTTCCCTCTCTAACTCTCTAACATTGTTATGTTTGGGATACATTTATAGAAGACAGTTTATCTAAAATATACTTATTCTTTGCATATTTGCACACCCAAATCTTCAATTTCTGCCTAATAAACTGCCCCCCCCCTCCCCCCCCCCCCCCCCCCCACTACATCTCAAACTGGCATTTAATACCTTCATTTATAAAAAAAAATATTACCAAATAAGACCGGTTTATGTATTATACTAATAAAAGCTCGAAAAAATAGTAAAAAACAGCTAGGTCAAATAAATAAAAACAGTGTGAAATGCTATGTTTTACTTTGTTTTTCCATCTGATCGTTTCCAAACTTGATGTGAGTGTTTATCAATAAAAGATTGATGTTCCATAAGTATAAATTATTAGTTATTGGGTTTGTTACTGACCCCCTACAGAATGATGTGGGGTCAGTAAGATTTATAGGGGGCGAGGCAATAGCCGATTCCCCCTATATATCTCAACATTTCTCGTTGTCAAACTCGGCGAGTGAGAATGCAGACAATATAAGGTGAAATGGATATAATTGGTGTATGTAGCATGTCAATTTGAGGTGGAACGAATTAGAAATGATGTCAATACAATACAATACAAATCTTTTATTCACTCAGTTCATACATATACATAAAAACATGAAGTAATGCGTATAGAATATATCGTACAAGGCTGTATTACATGAGTTATTTAGTATTAACAATATATTAGTAGACTGATTTACATCAAGTGAATTTAATTTACTGTATTTATTGGAGCAGCTAAATTATATTCGTAATTTAAAACTGCCTATATCATTTATATATATAGTTCATTTTCACAACACTGTCGAAGAAGTAATTTACAACCACACTCTCGTATGACTCAGTCTTTACACACATTTTCCAAATCTCATATTAACATATACGCATACATTTTTACTTGAATCTATTCAATATTTGCTTTACAATTTCACACGCTTTTCTAAATTCTATCTTGTTTGTTGAATTCATAATGTTGTACATGTATATTTTTTACAGTATTTCTTTTTCAAAAAAGTCTTTCGTAACAAACTTATTGTTTTACATGTTAAACAGTAATGGTATTCATCTTCTATATCTTCATTACATAAAGTACAATCTCTGTTATTATGCACAATTTTATTCCAGCGTCCAGTTTCAAATGGTAACTTATGGTTTCTTGTTCTAAACTATCATAGATATATAGATATGTTATTCAAACATAAGCATTACGCCCAACAGTTCACATGCCAATAGTACATACATATAAACATGTATATGAAATACACACACTATTTTCCAGTTAATGACAATTTGTATAATTTCATAGGTGAGTTTCAAGATCAACTGTATATGTTACTAGTTAAAACGTATTTGACAACTATTAAGTATATAAGTGTTTAATATATATTTTTAAATTAATATTCCTAAGTACTGATCAGAACACATTTATATCTGTGGACAAAAATGGAAAAAGTGATATTTATTTATAAAACATGTCGTCTCTTCTTTTGGGTGTATCTGTCAAGTACCTCTCAAAGCCAAATTTAGTTTTAAATAATCTGTATATATAATAACTACTAGAAATTTCACCATTCGTTTAAAAATAGATCTACGAGCATTTGATGCGCGGATGCATTCAACCACTTACTATTTGGAAAGTCGTGCGTTTCCCGGATGCCACCAAAACCACATTTCATTAAGATTTCTTTGATACATTTAAGCAATTTGGAATTTAATATTGTCTTTGTACTACTGCTATATTTGTATAAGCTATGCAATAATATGTACACATCAGCTGAGAGTTTATTACTTTCTGGAGACACTACCTTTGACCAAAATGATAACAGTTTCGTGTAAATATCAATTAAGATTGCATAGTACCGGTTTCGCCATAAGCCATACAATTTGGTGTAGAAGTTTTTATATTTAAGACGTGTTTTAAAAACTTTAGTTGCACACTTTTTATTATTTCTAAATTACCAAACACCCAGATTTCACACCCCTATAATAACAAAATAGGTTTAACTGTTTATTACAGATGTCAGTTTGTAAATCGATTGGTAGACAAAGATGCTTTGCTTTACTTTTTTTCAGTAGGCTGTATAGAGCTCTGGTGACTTGACTGGCAATATGTTTTTTAGAATTATAAATGATACACTTCTGCTAAATAGTATTCCCAAATAGGTGTACTTCGATGATACGTCTAAAGTGTCGTTATTTAATCTAAATCAACCGTAAGTTGACGCGTCGCGTGCATGTGTCCATGGACCGGTAGTTGGTTCCGATTGTGGAAATGAGTTTCTATTGTTAGTAGTAAGTCTCGATGGTTTCTGACATGGTCAAAAGACATATTAGTACTAACATTAAAGATTGGTATTGATTCTGGTATTGCTGCGGCGAACTGGTATAATCAGACCGATACATTTGTCAATAACTCTGATTTCTTCATGTCCACTTATCAAATATAACAAATATATTTAACTGGTATCTTCTGTCACTGATCACACAAATTAAATATGGTTTTATATTTGATAATTGACAAGTACGAATTCTAGGTAAGAAAAGTAATGAAATGTTTAAAGACAACGATAAACAGAACGCACATACATACACATACATACACTGAACGACTTTAAAACGCAACAGAGAAATAAACTAAGATAACTGACATATCAATAGAAATACAATTTTAATTTCATCTATTCTGTTTAACCATATCTACAGTTGGATTGCTGAAAATTGCATTCAAACTGATCAACATTAAACTTGTTAAATTCAAAATATAACATTACTACCCGCAAAAGCAAAAGTCACAATATCCACCATTAGCGGCAATGCACGCCTGACATCTCCTGCGCATATTGGATTACAGGGATTAGTTTTGTGACTTTTGCTTTTGGGGGTCGTACTCTAATGCTCTGAATATACCAAGTTTATTGTTGATCAATTTGAATGACATTTTCAGCAAATCAACTGTAGATATTGTTGAAATAGAATAGATGAAATTAAAATTTAATTTGTATTGAAATATGTCAGTTATCTTAGTTTATCTCCCTGTTGCGTTTTTAAAGTCGTTCAGTGTACATCCAGGGTGTTTAAGTCACTAACTAATATTACATACATGTAATCTATCTAAACTGTTTGAAAACAAAGACATCGTGTTTATCCCGACACTGCTTTTGTCCGTCACAGGAAAGTATCTTAAGCCTTGAAGGATTGGTTAGGTCAACTGCTAGCTCTAGATCGTGTTGATGGCCGTTGTTCGGTGTCGTGAACACACGGACGGTTGTTCCGTTGTTTTGCAACGCGGCAATTTCCTCCGCGGTAACATAGAGGTCATGCAAGTGCATTCCTGGAGAAATGGCGTGAGTTGTCGAGGTAATGTAGTGGACATCAGCAGGTGCGCGTTTAGATCTATATTTTCGTTTATATTCTCAAACATGGAAGTCAATTTCTTCATGTCCATCGTAATATCCTGTAGAGCCATCATGTTTTTCCAATCGGTACTACCTCTGCGTTCTGCGTACACAGGCATTATGGGATATCGTTGACGTATAATACCGACACCGGGTATCTCGGGGAAGAATACGCGATAACCTGCAGCAGACATTGTTCGTACCTGTAAATAAATATATAGTACTTGTTTTGTGGCTTTCTATGCTATTTTATATATATATATATACATGATCATTTATGTGTTATATTACATTGAATATTAATGCTGCCTTGTATGTTAGAGAATATAACATGGCGGGGATAACTATAATTATGTACACTGTCTTGGGATGACAATATGGTAAGCGTGAGGTTGGTGCACCCTAGAACTTTGTTTAAAAGAGTATGAAAGTAGACCTGTTGAAACGGCCGAACGCGATAAATAAGAAAGTTGCAGTCTCGGTTTGATTGAGACTGTTCATAAAATCAATAGTACAGAATTTTAAGCATCACGAAGATGGCATGCATATGGCGGTGGACATGCCACATTTACTGTCTTATTTGCCACTGACCGTTCCAAGGCGCTAGCCCTATTGTCAACCCTTTTATGTTTGTGATGTCATATCTTGACTTTTATTCATCTGTGTATTTGTTGTTTGTTTTTGGGCGTGTTTGTGGTTGACAGTGTCTTTGCATGCTATATTTACTGTCCGACTTTTACATCTACATGTGTACCTTCTTTTTTATGAACATTCACATATCTATCTGTCACAGCAGAATCATGCAAAAACACGTCCAAAAGCACATTCTAGGATAGTGTTGCCCCTCATTAATTAGTATAAGGCTAGTATGACATTGTTGTTAATATGTGTCTGAAAATGATATTGTTTTTGATTTGTCTATATATGTGTGCTAATCTTTGAAATATGCAATCGGACCAGTATAGTTATGAAAATACGATTAAGTCCCTAGGAAACATGAAGCCACGTTTCAGTATGTCTTCTATATATACATTATTTAATCCCACAGGATGGGTGCATTTTTTCACAGGGTCTTTATATAAATTTATAACATGATTGGATATGTCATTAAAATTTCAAGTTATCGATAATAAGCTACTGTAAAACTATACCGGGGTGCAAATTATTATTTTTCCTTATTTACCTCAGAAAATTAATTTAACAAACTCACTCTGCACCTTTACATGTATACATATGATCAATGCTTAACATATGACATAAAGCACCATGTAGTTTAAACAAATGAAATTCAAAGAATCCTCATACAAGCCGAGATATGTGATCTCTTTGCGAGCCATACACGACCCAAGACCAAAATAAAAACATTTGTATTAGCGTACGATAAATCACGCTACAAACATACCTATGTTTTCTAATCAAACAAAACAAAAAGATTATGAACACATTTATAGTTGCATACTTCCCCCTGCTGATCCAGAACGCCTACAGTATCTTTGGCAGTATCAGCCGGATCCTTGTCCACCTCATCACCATGAAAGAACTCAGAAGGCGTTATATAGTAGTTGCTTGTAGTAGTTCCGTTATATGCTTTTTCTTTGGTATGCCCACCGTCACGTGCGCCGTCCGTTATTTGTGGAAATCACGATTATTTTTGTAGACGGTTAGATTGTACGGGTTCCATTGGGACAGCGGGGTCATCCAGATGATTTCAAGTGGAATTGCATATGTATATCGCGCATCAAACTTATGACATTCCATTTTATGCGTGGTTGGTTAGTTTTGCAGTTCTCTAATTCCATATTTACTATTTTCGGATTGGTAGTCCTTTGCTACAAACATGTTGTTGTCATTGAATCCACGTCTACGTATATTATTACCCCATTGGCCCCGTGACCTTGTACACTTTGTGATAGTAAGCAACGTTTAGAACCGTTAGGTTTTTCGTTTCAATTCTATACTTTTGAAGATCAAAATCGTCATCTGTCAAGTAGGCTTCGTAGTTATCTTTCCCTGGGATTTCATTCATGATTTTATCGAGCATTTCATACCTTAAGGACCTATCTGGACAATCTAGATATCCTTGTTCTGTGTCATAAGTGCCACATGCGTAAGGAGCAATTTTAAAGCGGGCTGACCTAGATTGACCGAATGCCGTTATGTTTTTCCTCAAGCGCATCCTGTTGGCTAAGTCATCAACAAGATTAAAGTCCCTGAGATGCAGCTGGTTTGCACCGGATGACAAAGAATACGATAATTCCACTGGGCGTATACTGGCTCACCTTTATCAGTTACATTGACTATAGTCGTGGGCAGATAGGAATCATTGTCGAGGCCATTCTAACTACCATCCTGGATATGCCTTTCACTTGAGAACGGTTCTTCCAATGTCTTTGTAGTTGTTGTCCATCCCGCCTTCAAGGTAGCAAAGTGCTGGTTTAAAATACGGCTTCCAGTCACGACGGTGCTCGTCTTGATCATGGAAAGCTTTGAAGTATTTCTCGCATCTCTGCAATCTGTTCATGTACTGTGTGTTTGTTGCAAGTACTGACGGCGGAACTGGTGGA